>CALNHX010006633.1:0-85920 GCA_940337035.1 Agriotes lineatus
GTGGATGTTGTGACTTTTGAGTTTTTCATGATGGTTAACGTCCTTAACATAGGGCATTTTCAGGTCATCGTGTAGGGTTTGATTTGTGACGTACCATGGTGCATTTGTGATCATTCGTTGTATTTTTGATTGGCATCTTTGTATTATTTCTATATTTGATTTACTCCCACACCCCCAAAGCTCTGCTCCATACATCCATATATCGAAAGATAAAAAAAACAGATTTTCAGTGGGCTATGGAAATTCAAACGTATGAATAATATGTTGGTTGCACTGTAAGTATATGTCAAATTCGAGGTTAGCAGGTTAAGTTTTGCATCAGCCTGTGTCAAAATTGACGGAAAACCTAACCTGATAGACTCGAATTGACATAGAGTTACAGTGCTACCAACATATTATTCATACGTTTGGATTTTCACAGCCCGCTGAGGCTCAGGTTTTTTTTTTTATATCTCGATAGGTTTAATGACAGTATTGTAGTACAGTAATCTTTTATTCTGTAATGATATAGGTTTGATCTCTTTCCAAACAGCCAGAACATATCTTTTATTTTCAAGTTCATCGGTTTTCCCTTTTTTGATTATTTGTTCTTTCACGGTTAGTTTGCTGTCTAAGTGAAAACCTAAATAGTTATATGTACTTCTCAGCTATGATGCTTTTGTCAAAAAAGCGGAGGTTCATAATCTCCTGAGGGTGACTTACGAGTTGGCTCGAGACTTTACTTATTTTTGCAACAGCCCACGGTGATGTCCAGCGTAAACTCACCTTTCTTAAACTGCTTATACTCATCCAAGCTTGCAATGTCATTCAGCAAGCTATCGGTTGCTTTGGAGATTTCCGTTTTCGTAGCAGGCGAATGCAAAGGGCTGAAAAATAAAGAGTTAAACTGGAACAAAATTTACATGTTTTTAAATTTGGCTAACCTTTCTCTCCATGTACTTCAACTGCAATTTCTAGCTTTCCAAAACTTGCAGCTACAGCTCCTTAGTATAAAACTTGAAAAGCAACTCAGGACGCTACATAAAAATTACCAATCGTGTTTAAGAAATGATGAGGCTGTACCACGTTTTGAGGTATGGTTCTTGTACAGTTACGGACACCTCAAAGTGCACGGTGTTTTGTTACTATGGTTATGTTTGCGATTTTTCGGCTTATTAAATGGGGGTTTCTCCAGTGGCGTTGCTCGTGGTTATAAGAATAGGTATTACTTTTTTAATGTTTGTATTTTAGCAAAGTTTCACAAGTAAACAGACTATATAATAATATGTATTTAATAAATATGTATCAGTATTTAATTGCTACTACGCTTTGCAGTTTGTTTTGCATAGAGTTGACTAATGTTTCCATATTGTATGATTCTCTCAGTTCCTTCCAAGCATTTCTTATTCTTTCTCATAATTAATCGGTTTTGTTTTGTGCAAAATCCCTGGTATAAATTTTTGTAGTTAAATAGCCCCAAACATTTTCGATGGGATTCAAGTCCGGACTTCTTGCAGGCCATGGTAATAAATTGATATTATTCTCATCAAACCATCAATAAACAACCCCTGCTGTATGCACAGGAGAGTTATCCTGTGAAAATAATGTTATCAATTACGTTAACATAAAAATTTTTAATTAATTAGGTAATATATTGCCCGTTGAAAAGTAAATTGATTAGGAAAGACCTCTCTTACAGATGGCAGCATCACATTTTGCAAAATGTTGCAATAATCTTCAGCATTCAGTTGACCATTAATTCTATAGCATGCCTCAGATCCGTGAGCATTGATCGATCCCCATACGTTTACAAAGAATCGTCCACTACTCCTTAAGGGTTGAACATAATATTGCTCCTCAGATCTTGAATGTTGTGGTCTACACACCCTTAATCGTCAGTTGGTAAATGATTGAAATACCTTTTCACCTGAGAAAACAGTCGTGTTCCAAAAGTCGTCGATCTCATTCAAATAGGCGGTTACAAATTGTACTCTTCATTCTTTGTTCTATGGTGTTAAAAAAACTTTTCTTGCAGAAGTCTCTGCTGCCAACGGTTTTTAATTTTGAAAGTGCAGCTCTTGCCCACATGCAAATCTGTTGCGACTCGACTCAGCGACCAGTTCTCTTCCAGTTTTGTAATAGCTCGCATTTTCTCTGCTTCTGACAAATGTCTGGAAATTTTCCAAGTTTTGTTCTATGACAGTTGATGACAAACGTAAACGTCAAAACTCGACGTCTATGATTAGAATATCGTATTACAAGCTAAAAATCTGCCGTGCACTTTGAGTTGGCCGCAACGGTACCTTTAGTTTCAATATTTTGTACATCACTTCGTTGCGTCTACTTGTTTCGAGGTCATTTCTGCTGAGTTTGGTTCGTTGGTTGATTATGATGGATACTGCGACGGGTATTATCTCCTTGATGAAAGCTTTTAAACATTGTGGCTTCAGCACCACCCTATATACTACGTCGTTAGTAACCTGCAACAGAAATAATAGACTTTTACCGTAGCATTCTGCAACTATTAATCTGAAAGTCGGTTCATATAAATGTGCCAAGGTAGCAGTTTTACAGTTATTACTAGTGGCTTGAAAACTAAGTAACTGCTATTTGATATCTCGATCTCAACTTTCTTTATTCAGTTATATAGAAAACAGTAAAAATTAATGTATTTACTAACTATAAACATACTCGCAAAGCTAGCTTTAGTTGTCGGCGAAAGCAGTACAAAATGCTAATTGGTGTCAGATATTATTTAAAAACAATTGCAGCCGTCATCGTCAGTCGTTTTGGCAACTGCAAATAATAACCATAGTTCCATAACTGGAAATAATGAAATAATTATATTATTACTGGAAACCTCAAACCATTAGTGCTCATTAAGTTTTTCCGTTTTCATAATTATTTAAGTAAGCTTCTCAACAGGAACCTTTCTGTGTTTGGTCAGGTACATGCATGCTCAAATTTTAATTTATTTTATTACCTGGAGGCCGGAAAACTTCGGCCAGGACTTCTTGGACCTGGGGCTCGCGTCCTAGCGAGGCCCTTTGGGGGAGAGGTGGTGTCCACGTTTCGGATAACCTGGAGGCAGGATGACACACCTCGGAGGCAGGCAAGGGGTTGCGGCGGAGGCTTGAGGCGTCATTTCCGTGGCCAGGGGCATCTTCGGCGGAGCTGTGCGAAACCGGGGCGTCGATCCCTGGGATCGCGAGCTCAGGCGAAGTCCTCTTCGTAGCGTGGAGTTCCTAGATTTCTCTCGCTGGAAGGCGCGGGCTCTAGATTCTCCGGAGGCGTCGGCATATTGCAGCTTGCGGCTACAATGATTGGCGGCGGTAAGCGTCCTCTGTGGATTCTGCGGCGGCAACGATGATTGGCTTCCTCTATGGAGGCGGTGTCGGGCGGCCAGAGAACAGCGTCGCTTGGCGGCGATTTAGAGCGGCAGCTTGCGAGGTGGCAGTCTGGGCGACGGAGATGCTTTTCGCAGTGGGCTGGACGTAGGGGCAGACTGCGGCGCGTCTTCCTTCTGCAGATGCAGCGGCGGAGCGATGCGAGCTTCCTGGGCATATGTTTGTTTCTGCGGGCGGCGTGTATGCGGCAGCTTTGTTAGCTGCAGGTTGCGGCGTCGGTGCCGTGAGCTCCTCCAGGGCTACTTGCTGTGCTAGCCCTGAAGAACAGAAGTTGATCCGAGAACAGAGTTCGATCAATTGTGTTTGTTTCTGGCTTCTTCGATGAAGGGCGTCCGTGCCGTTGGGCTTCCCGAGGGCAATTGGTGTGCTAGCCCTGGAGAAGAGAGGAAGTAGATCCAAGGACAAGGTTCGATCTGATTTCGTTTCCTGCGGTTCTCTCTTTTAAAGGCATTCCACCCCTCTGCGATTCTCCCGGATTGCCATTTTGGTCTCAAGTGGGAGATAATTTGTTATTTTAGCTATTTTGTTCCGTAGCGTTGGTATTTAAATCCGGCCGGATTTTTTATATTGTCCATCGTCTTCCTTCTAAAAAGCCGCGTTCAGGGATATATTATCGCCTACGCACGTGTCGATATTAGCCGAGATTTATTTGATTCGCGATATACGTTTTTAATTTAGCGCGAGCATCACCGCTGTTAGTTTATTCATGTTGATCTTGTTCCAGCACTAGGCCAGCTTCTCGAGTCTTCACGTTTGCTTTATTTACCTGGCTAATCCTCTGAATGATCGGCTTACGTCGATTTCCTTTGTGTTTACAAAATGCGCATTTGGTAGCTGTCTCCCAGTCTATTTTAAACTTGCGCCGGCGGCATTGAATTTTCGCCCGAGATTTGCGGGCATCCGGGCATTTTTTTGTTCGGCGGCCGCGCTTTTAAAATTGTCCCGTTTCGGTGGGCTATGAATGTTTTTGTTCGGGTGGTCGCGGTACTTGTTTTATTGCAGGCTTTCGGCTGGGTGCTTTTATGACGCTGTTTTTAAATTTTAAACGTTCGGCGTTTGTTTATCCAAAAAAATAAAACGGCTGTAATTGCGTGCTTTTCTGCTCATTGAGAAATTGCACGCGTGGTCCGAGGGCGTTACTCACATGTGATAAGGTTTTTAATTGAGTCGCCATTTGACGAATAGAAGCGCGGCTCTATATTACATGTGTGCTCATGTCAAGTTCCTCTCCAGTTTTTCTACTTAGCCAATTTACGGCTATGCGTTTTTATATAAACATATACAATTATTCACTCAATTGGCCTTTTAACTACGTTTATCAAATTGTTCTCATTTTGTGTATATAGTGTGACGTATAGTTTTATATTTTACGAACGGGAGAAACAGATGTAGAAAAGCTAATAAAAAAATAAAAAAGAGCTATAATAGGCTGTGCTACAATAGTTAGATTACTTAAAATTATACTATTACAAAGTGTCCATTTTATTGTGCAAGGTAATATTTTTTTAAACTTATCTATAAACTTAAACTTATCATACGGTGCACTTAACAACTTGGTAATATGTGTTTCAAAAGTCATGGTGTTGTCAAAATAAACACCTAAATTCTGCATCTGAAAAATGAAAGACTACCATTTATCTCTATACTTTTTGTACTAAACTCACGCGCGCTCATGTGCCCTACTGAAACCTACACACATGGCGATTGTTCTGACGCATATATTTTCAGCTCGTTTGGATTAGATCACTCCATAATATTTTGAAGGTTGATATTTCAAGCATCAATGGTCTGATTTATTTCGTCTGGCAGACACGATTTATACATTTGCGTATCATCTGCGTACATATGTAGAATACTATCACGAGTTATTATTTCTAGCAGATCGGATATGAATATGATGAACAAGAGATGTCTAAGAATGCTCCCTTGAGGACCTCCGTTAGCTATGATTTTATCTTCTGATCGTTGTGTGTATCCCTTGACAGATTGTGATCTGTTAGATAAATAACTATCGAACCAGTTGATTACAGTATCGAATAGCCCATAGTAGTGGGGTTTTACCAGCAATAATTACTGATTTATTACATCAACCGCCTTACAAGAATCCAATAAAATAATATTGTGACTTTAGTTCCATCTGTAGCTTACGCAATGTCACTTTATATATTCAATATAGCTGTAGAAGTACTATACGAACTTCTATATTTAAACTGGATAGGTGGTAGAATATTTTTACTGGCATATTGCGATAGCTATTTAAAGGCAACATTTTTCAATACTTTCGACATTGTGGGAAGTATACTTATTGTTCAAAGTTCAATTACACTACATGGATTGGGCAGTTTTGGAATAGGTACTATAGTTGGTATTTTCCACATATCAGGTACGACCGAGTGCAGAAGACAACTGTTTATTATATGCGTTAGCGCGTCTTTACAGTAAAGTATGGCCAGTTTCAATAACTTTAGGTTAATTCAATCCCTTTCTTCAGTATTGGACTTCAGATTTTCAACGATACTTAATATTTCAGCTTCTGCTAGGTGATGGTAATTAAATTTAATATGGCCCTTCACATTGTTTTTCAAAAACGTCATTTAATTATTATCAACACTCGACGTCTAAATGGATAAAAAAAATAGTAATTGATGAAGTTAGACCCGAAGATATGTAATGAAATACATGGTTTATGAATTTTATGTATTTTTTTAAATTAACGTTTATAACTGGATCGACATTACTTGTCATACACAGTATTGTTGGTACAATTCGAAATCATTATCAGCTACATATTAGTTAGTATTGAGGACGGTTTATTGGAACCCCTCGGTCACATTAATATTTAACTTAATACAGTTAATTATTCTCAATTTCTTTTTCAGATTTAAGAACATCCTGAGGTAGTTGTCGTTTTAGTCTTACATGAATCCGCGTTGCTTCCAAATAATAATGTTCTGCACTTGCGCACTTTTTCACATTTTCATAAAACTTTTTGATCACTTTAGTTATGTGTTCTTCGATAGTTGGTATTCCAAGTTAATTGTGAATTTGCTGATTTCGCACAAACCAAGACCACCATACCACCATACTGAAATATTTAAAACTTAGTAACCTCTACACTATCATGTAATAATGCGAACATATTAACTTCTTAATTCACTTACATCCAATGTAAAATACACCAAGTGGTGCTAATGGCCATGTTGTCGAAGCTCCGTAATAAATAAACAAACAAAAAAAGTGCATTTATGACGATCCTCAATACCTTATTTTGTAGAACTTGCAGTTTTTTGATGTGGAGTTTCGAGCCAGCTTCCCATATCGGGCATCCATAGGTTACTATTGGACGGAGCAGACATTGATAGATTAATAAGCCGCACTTAATTTGTAGTGGTGTTTTCCTGTTCAGAATAGGATACAGAAGAGTCATCCGTGCATAACATTCATTTATTTCCTTATTCACGTGATAGCCCCAACTTAAACGCTGATCAAGATGGACTCCTAGGTACTTAACAGCTTTGTCGGATGGATTCCACTCAATATTGTGGTTAATTATTCGTATTATTTGTATTCTAGGCGGACTGATTATTCTGCGTAGCGTAAATATTTTTGCTTCACTTTTCGAGTGGTTAATATTAAGTTTTCACTTATTAAACCACCGTTGCACTTCATTCACTGGATTTTGCAGTTGCCCGATAGCTTCCAGAATATTTTCGTGCTGACTTATAAGTGCCGTATCATCTGCATACATTCCAATTAACGTACTTGGAGGTTCGGGTATATCATTTATAAATATATTAAATAATACTGGGCCAAGTATTGACGCCTGTGGAACACCAGCTCTTACTTGTTTAATAGGGGAAAGCTTGCAGTTGATTTTAACTTGGAAACATCTGTTTTGTAAAAAAGATAATATTACGTTTACAATATAATCCGGCAACTCAAGCTTGTGTATGAGTCCACTTATCCAAACTTTATCGAATGTCTGGGCAATATCAATAAACGCTATAACTGTGTATTTCCTATTCTCGTAACCTTGTTCTATCATTTGGGTCATTCTTAAGAGCTGATGGTTTGTAGACGACCCTGGTTGAAAACCAAATTGAAATTTGGGAATAAATTTCTTGCTGTCTAAATATTCCTTTAAGCGAAAATATATGACTCTCTCAAATAACTTAGAGAACTCAGGTAACAACGAGATAGGGCGATAACTGGCAGGATCATGCTTGTTTTGGGCGGGTTTGTGAAATAAAATAATGTGTGCTATTTTCCACTTATCCCGGAAATACTCTATTTTTAAGAAACTATTAAAAACAGTGGTTAGCTATGTTATTGCTTTGGCTGGTATATTCTTCAAGACTTCGTTTGGAATGAGGTTATGGCCGGGGAATTTTTTATGTGGTAATTATTTAATGAATTCTTGAAGTTCTTTGGGCGATGTTGGTTTAATAACATTTGCATGTGCTGATTGCCGTGTTGAGACGTATTCCTGAACTTCGTTGTAAAAGTCTTGATCGGTTAAGTTTAGAATAGTTGTGAAGACTTCTTCCAGATGGTTCGAGAAGGCTACACATTTCTCTTCGTCAGTGTTGTAAGTTGAATTGTTAGCATTTAAAGATGATATGATCGGCAGGTTGTTTAAGGATAGATTTCGTTGCTCTCCACATTGTAGCGTCACCAGGTTGCAATTGTTTTATGTAAGCATTATACGAATTAATCCTCAATGTATCCAATTCTAACTTGACACGTCTAGTTAATCGATTAAGAAGTTATTTCAATTGTGGGGTACGATTTCTTTGCCATGGCCTACGGGCTTTATGCTTCTCTTTTATTACGTCACATATGTAGAACGGCGACACCGAGGTACTTGTGGGGTGATTTCGATATTTACTAGTAGTTGACTTATCAATGCCTTGTTTGATGTTATCTGTAATTGCAGTGATTGCTTGATCAACATCATTGGTGGATTCCATTAATCTAGTGCATTCGTTATTTTCTCCAAGTAGTACTTGGAACTTTTCCCAATCTATTTTCCCTTTGATTAATCTCTATAATTTTTCAGTTCTTTCTGGGACTGCATGAAAACTATTTAATACTGGCACATGGTCTGAATGTAATTCAGGTACAGCAGGTAGCCATATTCTTCTGTTAAAACTTTTCTGTAAAACAATATCGAGAATATCGGGATTATGGTTATTGTTGTACGGATAATGAGTGGGTTCTTCAGGAGCGGAAACTATTGGGGCATTCTTAGTTGTAAAGTGATCTATCTGGATTGTTTGTTCTACAGCCCCAGATAATATTTTTACAATTTAGATCACCGACTACTAAGGTTGGCCCGTTATTGTTAAATAATAGTTTTATATCTGTTTCTTGCAAACGCTTATTAGATTTTTTGTAAGTGCAAGTAATAATTGTACGAGTACTTATATCGTTATTAAGTACAACCCTGATAGTGACTGCCTCCAAGCTGTTTATGTTGGGTTGAAGTGCAACTGAGAAAGAAATTTGTTTTTTATACGTAATAATGTCCACGCCGTCCGAAGCTACTGGAGCTGCTTTCTCGCTTCTCACAATGTTGTAACCTGAATTCGTACAGTTTCAGTGTCAACTAAGTGGGTTTCTATTATAGAAGCTATGTCGATATTGTGTCGCTTAAGAAATTCGACGAAACTGATCGCTGATTTTTAAGTCCATTGGCATTGCAATTGACTATTGTATAGTATGTTTGTTATTTGGATGCATATTGTTGCAACGCAGGCAGTAACAACGTTAGGAGAGGCTGTAGCTTATCCAAATGTTGTATAATTATGTCTAATAATGATTTTAAAATAGTTGTTAAGTCAGTCGTACTATTCTGATCCATATTATCGGTGTTTATTGTGGCTGCAGCATATGACTTCGATGGTATAACTCTATTCATTGATGAAGAATTTTTCGTTATTGGAGCAGTATTTCTACTGTTTGTTTTGTTGGCTGTTGCTTTTTGCAAATTTTTGCATAGTATATAATTTGAAAGATGGCCACCCTCGCAATTGACACATTTTGGTGTGTCACTCCTGTTTTTCGTGCATTGATTATAGATATGCTTTCCAAGACATTTGACACAACGAGGTTCTTGAGAGCAGTAATTCTTGGTGGGCCCATACCGTTGGCACTTTTTACATTGCAGTATGTCATTGGGCTTTCTGTGCCGTTCAACCTTGATGATTGAATGGTACAATTTATTAAGGTTAAAACTTCGTTAGCATTTACGATTTTAGATAGATCAACTGCGCATATCGGTATTGGTAATCTACTTTTGTTGTAGAATCGAGCTACTTTAATAACTGGTAGCTTGCGGCTTAACAGCTCAGTTTCAATTTCTTTTTCTGTACGTTTCTAATCATCACCGATAGATAGTTAGATTTACAATTTTTGAAAGTGTGATATGGCAAGTCTTTTCCAGTATAATACCCTGTAAGTTTGCGATAATTTGTACTACTACTCAAATTTATATGAAGCGATGTGCTTTTAACCATTGTTGTAAAATCTGCTTCAGTTATTGATAACTTCTTGGTAATTAGTAGCTTCGTGCAGGTAAATGGGTGGAATTTTACATTTATTTGGGATAGAGCTCGAGTCGGTCTATATCGGAGGTCTCAGGTACGGTGTTATTTTGTATATTTGAATCACTTTCATCGTCAGTGGTTAAAGGGTGAATTTTAAACTTGCTAAGACTGCTCCACAATTGTTTAGTGTTATTTTTATTATTATTTAACTCAAAGTGAATATAGGCTTTTTTCTCTTATGATAGCTGACGTTAGATAGTTCCTAATATGCGTAATACTTGTCAGCTTTATTACGGAGAAACGTTTTGTACGCCTTGTCTCTTAAACGTGAAATTTCCCAAATAGTAAGGTGATATAAGTGCGGCCAGGTTTTTTCATTTTTAAAGTTTTCATTGGTGCATGTACATCAAATAGAGAGACGACAGCATTATTTCGAAACAAAAGTTTATCATTTTACATCTTCTAAAGTATATACATAAAGTATATAGCAGCATCTCTGGCGAATAAATTAAGATCAATTTGACTAATTAAAGTCCCTATAAGTCAATTTAAGTAGAATTATTATTATAATTATTAAAGCAGATACAGAGCAGAGAGTGAATCTTGAATATTCTTATTTATTGAGCATTTTATCCTACAGTAGGTAAGTCTGTGGTCGGTCATGTTGAGTAAATCGGCTGTGCCACATTCGGCAATACTTACATCCTTGCTGATGCAAATAATATCCAGAAAACTAGACGTCGTATCTGTGGGCTCGTGGACTCATCTACTATTTGTAGCAAATTGTATATTTCCAAACTGTTCATAAGGTGCTTACAAAAGCGAGAACCTTTTTATACATATCATTGTTGAGATCACCTACCATAACAACTTTATCTACTTCTGAATTTATATGACATAAGGTAGATTCAAGTTCATCCAATGATGAGGTCGTCTAGAGGTCTGTATTTTACTTCGAAGCCAATTTTTTCGCTATCAATTGTAACATCAGTCCAGAGCTGTTCCAGTTGAGATTACAGGAAGCACGATGTGTCAATCAATTTGCCCTTCTAATTACTACGACGATATCAAAAAACTCTCTAAAAGACCTATCTCGACGAAATATAGAGTAAGCAGGTAAACTGAATAAATCGTTAGACATATCAGACAAAAGCCAAATTTTAGATAACGGTATAAGTTAAAAGTGTTGTTCATTTACGCAACAGAAAAATCTTCAAAATACGAATTCAGAGATCTACTGTTGATATGGCATATGGGAGGAAATTTTTGATCTTTAATAATTGGAGATTCTAGTTTTTTGGCTGAGTATTCTGTATATTGCGAGGAACGCCCCGAATATGTTTTATGCATAGATTATTTGTCCCATTTTCTGTACGTTGCAGGAGTTCCTTTGTCAAGTTTTATTGTGGATTTTGTTTTTATTTTCAAGAACAGTCTGTCCGTGATGTTCCGTAAATTTATGCAAGCCTTCGATTTGCGTAGTTCCGTAGATTACTTCTTGCACTCGTTCAGGAAGCACTTCTTAATGAATTAGAAAAATAATTATTGGTGAAGTTAGGGCCGGAGATATGTAACGAAATAGATGGTTTATTAGTTTTATGTAATTTGAACTTTCTGGTGCCAATTTTATGATAAGATGGAATACTGTCCATACTTGTGGAATAGGGCTATTTACCAATTTAACTGAATATAAGCTACTCACATGCCTAAAAGTTACTACGCTATAAAACGTTTCTATTATAAATATCCTTCCTGGAATACTTTGCATTCCTTACACATACAAATCAACTTTGACAACTGAGAATCAATGGACATCTTTCAAACTTCATCATCAATGATAGCCATATTTATGCTTATGTTCCAAATTGAAAATAATCACTCAGTATACATGTATTTAATCAATTATGTTACTTTGTTTGCGATCAGATTCTTATGTTCTGTTATATGTGCAAAAAAACTAATGAAAGTCAAGCGTTCTGTGTTCACACAATAAGATTTAAAAAAATATATTAATGCTAACACTAATTTACTTCATCTCCCTAAGCGCGGCACTTAACAACATGAAATCCCGTATTGATACATCCCAGATAATGAGAGACATAGGAATGCCCTGCAATATATTCCAATAACTTCTCAACTATGACGCTTTGGCAAAAAACGGAGGTTTACAATCTGCTGGGGTGATTGCAAAATTTACATGTTGACGCGAGACTACATTCTTAGTAAGCTGCAACAGAAATAATAAAATTTTACCTTAACATTCTGCAAGTATTGATCTGATAGTCGATTCATACAAATGTGGCAAGGTTGGAGTTTTACAGTTATTACTACTTGAAAACTGAGTAACTGACATTTGATATCTCGATTTCAACTTTCTTTATGCGGTTATAAAGAAAACAGTACAAATTAATATATTTAATAACTATAAAGATACTCACAAAGCTAGCTGTCCGTGCCGTAGCCATGGTGTTAATTTAATTGTTGGCAAAACCAGTACAAATTGCTAATGGTGTCAGATATTATTTAAAAACAATTGCAGACGCAAGTTGGTATGGTAACTATGTGGTTACATGGATGCTCAGATTTTATTCTATTTTATTACAGTTTGTATTTTAAGGTAACTGGTTTGCGAGCTCATAGTCTGCCAACGTGATATGCGACGAAATGGTTGACAAGTGTGACGTTTTCAATTTTGGCAATCTATTTGTAATATTTGGCAAAACTAAAGACTAGAGTATTTCATATTCTCCTTTAGAATTTCGAATGGTCAAATAGGCTGTTAAATTGTTTATGTTAGTTACTGATTTATTATCATGTAACCTACATGAACATTCTTTCGTATTTAGTTATAGCCGTAGATAAAAGAACGTGCGAGTTAGTATTAGTCTTTTATTCTTGCATATACGAAATTGCCGTGGAATTTGTGCTCAATTCCTCATATGATACGTTAGTGTTTGCTGAATATTGTTTCCCTGTAACATACTGTTTTATTTTTATTACACTGGCGGCATCGCGAAGACATTTTTATTGCACTGGCGGCGTCGCGAAGACAGAGAGTCCTTTACCCTGTGATTAGGTTTTAAACAGTTGTAGTAAAGTTGCAGCTTAACAATATTGTTACGTTTCTTATGGTTTGTCAAATTTATGAATGTTTCACAGTAATAGAATTGGTGCCAGCCGCCGGAATAGACGCACTTTACCTGCCGAGAAGGGTTTGCACCCTACCTACTTTGACGGTTACTATTGTATAATGCCGTCGCTACATTGAAATTTTGCCAATGTGTATGCGACAAGTTTTGTTCCTGTGATTGATTTGGTAACATCTCCTGCAATACTACCACCCTTTTTGCAAAGAAATAAATAATATTTTTGGTTGTCGGTAATTGCGTTTCTGTATGAAATTCTGCCCAATGTTTCCTCGCATTTATATCCAATTTGGAAACAATAATCTGCAATAGCAATAAATGCCAACCCCTTGTATCCTAACCTAATGATTCAAATGCCCTTAAATACTTGGTAACCGCGATGTTAATTGCATTAATGACCCATGTCCTGCTCTCGTCAGAGGTGTAATATTTAAAATAGCCTCCATGTTATTTTGTATAATCATCCTGATACTTTAAAACCTAGCCTTAAGGAATTTCCAACCTGTTTCATATCTTTCATGTGTTACTGATAACGAATTTAAGACATTGCTCGCTTTTTTTGTCATACAACGCCGTAAATATAGAAATATTTGCCTAATGAAATGTTGTCGCGCATGAGTGCTCTGAACTCTAACCCAAGCTCGCAATTTCTTTGGAATTCCGGTAAAGCAATTGTCAGAAATTTTACCGAATTGAAAATTTACACATTTTGTAAGTTAACCAACGTCCACACGGGGTATTAATTTGGTTTGCAAACGCCTTTGTCGTTGACGATAGTTTAAATTTTTTTTTTTTTAAAAGATGATCGTTCTTTCCTATCTTCAGCGTCCGTATGTACATCAATGTCTAACTGTACTACGTTAAAATAGTCATAGGCTTATTTGATTCGACTTAATTTGACCTGCAATTCAATTGCAACTCGTGCATCTGCGAAATCTTTTTCTATTTTTTCGAAATGCTCTCCAAAACGCACTATGCGAATTTTCTCATTGATATTATTCATTTTAATACCGCCTCGGACATGTTAGCTTAAATATAGCGCTCTGTGTTGACTCGAAATAAAAACCCTCTGAAATGCATGAAAGGTTTACTTCTGAGTCCGTACCTGTGCGTTGAGAGTGGAGTTGGCGGGACTTTGTCTCTTGTATTGACCTGTGCTCCGGCGCGCCAATACCGAATCTCAATGGTACAAAGCCCACGATGTTCCCAAATGCCAATATTTTCAAAAATTCAACTCCAACCATGTGGCTCCGAATATTGAAAATTGTTACCCTTTTTGCCTAACGCCGATTGAAAAACCGGTGTTGTCCAACTAAAGTTTATTGTATTATTACATAATTGGACTGTATAAATATATACCATGTAATAAACTATATTAATATGCGTCGTAGTGCAGAGATGAGATGGCCTGAGGATCTTAGATGAAGGGTACCTGTTCTTTAGAACGCCAGGTGTTTTCCTTACAGTAAGTCTCTGCAACCCCACTCTTGGCTTCTAAGTGACTTAAGCTGCCCCCTAGAGGCGCTAAGAAAACCCAAAGTAGTGGTTTTGGGGCTAATGTAACTCATATTCAAGATTGTAATTAACTAACTCGTTCTGTAATTTATTTGATCACTCTATATATTAATACTAATAACTAAAGTAACAGCTATTAACCACTTGTCCAAATGTCTAAGATTTCTAAAAAAAATTTTGCTTAAATTATATTGGAAACCATCAAGAGAAACTAATCATTTTTTATGTGCGCACGACGCGTATAACTGGATAATAAGTGATTCCCTATTATTTCAGCATAAGTCAAATTCCAACCTTAAGAAGTATTTAAAATCATTTTCTTACACACATGTAAATAGAGACAACATTACTTCTTCTGTTTATGCATTTTTTAAATCTTGACACTGCAATTGGTAAATTATATTGTATATAATTTTTCTAACGCTTTTAACTACTTTGTTTCCTATTCCCTTAAAGAGCTTCTTGCAATTGAAAAATTACGTTAAACTTCCATTATTAATAAGGATAACTAAATAGCATTACTAAGGCTATCTTAGCAAAATTTACGTCTACCATGCGTTAATTGCCATTGAGAATCGGTCAAATTTCAAGCTTGACTGCCTGTAAATGTGCCAGCTTACCTCATCACTCTGGTAATTTAATTTTTAGAGTAGCAACAGGTAATTAACGCTGAACGTATTAAATACTAATTAGAAATAATATGGCGACTGTGAAAAGTGCATACAGTTTTTCTCAAGGTATTTTGGTTTTACCTAGTAAAACAAGCTATTATTTCTCTTATTCCCAAAAATATTAACCTTGTGGAATTCAAGGACCTACTGCATATAAACACCCTGCCTGGATTACCAAAGGTGTTGGAAAGAGTGGTAACGCCGCAGTTTCGTCAGCATGTTACAAGGTATAATATACTACTAGGATTCCGTGTATTACACAGCTGTGGGACGCTGCTGTTACACATAACTGATGACTAAGGTCCAGACAGATTAAATGATAAGCATTTTCAAACAAATACTCAGTACGCTGAATATTTTTGAGAAAATAAAAATTAAATAACGATTGTCGTCAATAACATCAACTGTCCTTTGACTTTTCAGTGTCTAGAGTGATTGTTATAAATACTTGTGCGTTATTGCTTTATACAGAAAATATTTGCAGTGGTTCTTTTCAATATAACTATTAAAATAGCTCTAAGTTGCTTGTGTGTAATAGTTAATAGTGCATAAGTAATTGAATATTATTGTTCTCTCACTGTACTGTAACTTACATTTATTTTTTATATTTTTTTATATAAAATCCCACTCGCACACCCCTTAATTACCTGGTCAACTGCACAACTGCACTGGAGGGATATCTAAATTTTATACAGCTCTTGTAAGTTTACATATGTTTTATACTTTTCAGGTCAAAGTTTGGATTGGACCACCATTGCAGTTTTGTGAATTTTTTCTATTATTATATTTGTCTGGACCCTACTGATGACATACCGAAAGAGAAACCAACAAAACAGCTAAAATACTTGTCCTTATCGATTCTACAATAGCCTTCGATACAATAAACCATGAAATACGTTTAGCAATATTAGAATCGGCTGGTCTAAGTAAAAAATGTATTGATTTTTTAATGTTATCTTACAGCAAGGACCCACAGGGTAAGCATTGATGATAATATCGGGGGTTTCACAGGGATCAATAATAAGTTGGTTGTTGTACACTCTATACACCTCCCATTTTTTTATATTTATCCTAACTCGTCAGGACGCGCGTCCTAATTTGTGGCGTATAGACGCGAGTGGGGTAATATTTACCATATAATGAAATTGCTGTGTAAAGAAATTGATATTGCACTATGTAGTAGTAAAACATATTAGTGGGTCATTTAGAGCAAAATAATAATACTATTATATTAAAACGCCTTTTTATTTCTTAAAATTCACATGTTTTCATCTATTTCTAAATCATCACTTGACGGTACATGATCTTCACTGTGTGACATTTCATCTACAATCTTTTTCAAATTGGCTTCTGCCAGAGGTTGTTTAAATGCCCTTTTCGAAGTAAAAGGACGTGATTCCATTATTATTTCTAATTATTCACCTTTCACGACTATTAAAGTTACATCTAGCTTGGCCAAACCAACTAAAATACTGTTACGTAAGGACGCGCGCGTGGGTAAAATGTACCCCATAACATATCCCGTTACAGATAGATTGTAACTGATATCAAAAGCATAAATACTCGGGAGGTACATAGGAGCGGAAGCGTGTGCAAAAAAGATTTTAGATTTTATCAAGTTTTTTCAAACCTGGGGTATTTTTTACCCACGCGCGCGTCCTAACGTGCTAAATTGTAACGTGTACTGTTACGCTGACGATACGCAGCTGTACTATTCTTTTTACCCACCCAACCATGTCGATGCAGTGAACAAGATTATCTGGGATATCAATATTTTAATTGAAACATGTAAGTAACAGTAACTCATCTAAAACCTCAGTTTTGTTGTAATAAACTACAAATAAATGGAGATTGTCACAATATAGCTGCTGTTGAAAAAGCCAAGAATTAATTTTTGATACATCTTTGAAATTTAAGCCTTAAATTAATAATGGTATCTCATTGGCATACACAAATTCAAAAGTGATCTATAACAACAGGCACTTTTTCAGTCTAGTTGTTAAAATTATGCTCTGCGAATCTTTAGTGCTGTCTAAATATAATTTTGCTGATACTGCATATGACGCTTGCATAGATGCCGAAGATGCGTGCAGAATTCGGATAGTCCAAAACTCGTGTTTGAGAATGATTTTTGGGATAAAACAGATACATATCTCATACGTACACGTTCATAACAATAGTAATAATAATACAAAATTTATTTTACATTACAAGCATACACAAAGGATGTGGGTTCAGCCAAGACTGATTTTCCACTCACTTAAACACATACAATTAGAAATGGCTACTGTACAGAACTGTTTAAGTTACATTAACAGATTGAATGAAATATTTTTTAAATTACAAAAATCGTTTAACAATTTTGGAGCCATATAGATGAATGAACACTCAAATTTAGTAGATCTGTGCACGTGTATATGATATTTACTTTTAAATATGATATTTATACTGTGTATATCCGATCTTTTACGAATACATTGCACAAATATGCCGGTTCGCTATTTGTGACTAAATTATAAATAAACTTAACATATTGAACACAGAGGATATTATGTAGTTTCAATAATTTTCTTTGGTTATAATACGGAGTAACCAATATTCATAGATTATTTTTTGTATTACAGATTTATTAGCAATCAGAACTTACAATTCTATGAACTAACATGCTAACTTAAGTACTAACTATGACATCATGAGATCACTACCAGCGAAGTTGTCCTCTTCAACTTTTTATTTGATCAGTTGGCCAGGGTCTCGTTAATCGTCTGTCATTGCGATCTTCTTTTAGTGGATGTTGTGACTTTCCATTTTCTCATGATGGTTAACGTCCTTAACATATAGGGCATTTTTAGGTCATCGTGTAGGGTTTTATTTGTGACGTACCATGGTGCATTTGTGATCATTCGTTGTATTTTTGATTGGAATAGTTGTATTATTGCTATATTTGATTTACTCCCACATCCCCAAAGCTCTGCTCCATACATCCATATATCGAAAGATTTAAAAAACCGATCCTCAGTGGGCTATGGGATTCAAACGTATATATAATATGTTGGTACTGTAAGTATATGTCAAATTCGAGGTTAGCAGGTTAGGTTTTGCGTCAGCCTGTGTCAAAACTGACGGAAAACCTAACCTTATAACCTCGAATTGACATAGACTTACAGTGCCACCAACATATTATTCATACGTTTGGATTTTCACAGCCCGCTGTGGGTCACGTTTTTTTGGATCTCTAAATAGATTTGATGACAGTATTGTGGTACAGTAATCTTTTATTCCGTAATAATAGGTTTGATCTCCTTCCAAACAGCCAGAACATATCTTTTATTTTCAAGTTCATCTGTTTTCGCATTTTTGCATATATATTCTTTCCCGGTTAGTTTGCTGTCTAAGTGAAAACCCTAATAAATATATGTTTTAAATTATGGTATCTCTATGCCATAAATATAAACTGATGTACAGTGATCTTTCCTTAATGTGAAGGTTACTTGCTGATACTTGGTTCCATTAATTCTAATTTTCCACTTCTTTAACCAGACCTGCAGGTGGTTTTGTAATTTATTGGCGGCTGTTTTTGGGTGCTGGTCTCTGGCAAAAATCACCATGCCGACTGCTAACGCCCCTGTTATAGTATGGGCAGTAGTTGGCAGAGCAGCTGTATACAGCACGCACAGAAGTTGTCCCTTTTACACTGATCTGGAGAACTCTCGCTCTAACAGCATATTCTTCTGACACCTCTAAATTTAACCTTGTTCTAAATATGCGGTCACTCAAGTACGATTTGAGAATTTTGAACTATGGTAGAGGCAAGTAATGTTTTATTTTAAATAATAGGCCGTTATGCCAAACCATATCAAAGACTTGGCTAACGTCTATAGAGGTTGATGTGCAAAATTCTTTGTTTTCAAGTGCTTCATTAGGACATGAATGATCCGATGAGTCTACTGCGCAGCAGAATGGCCACTTTTGAATCCAAAGTGATGGAGGGGCATCCTAGTGCTAGATCTTGATTTAATCTCCGTAGTAATAGTCGCGCCAGGGCTTTCGTTATTATGGCCAAAAAACTTATTGGTCTATACGATGATGCAATTTTTGGATCTTTCCCTGATTGTTTTGGGTATATATGATCTCAGCTAATGTGAGACCCATATTTATGCCAATGTCCCGGATTGAAAATAATCCCTCAGTATATTTGTATGTAATCAATTATATTACTTTGTTTACGATCAATTTCTGATGTTCTGTTATATATACAGAAAAACTAATGCAAGTCGAGCGTTCTTTGTTTACACAGTACAATAAAAAAATATCTTAGTGCTAATCCTATTTACTAGATATCCTTGAGCGCGGCACTTAGCATCATGAAATCCAGTATTGACTCATTCCAGATAAAGAGAGTCATTGGAATGTCCTGCAATATCATCCAATAACTTTTCAGCTATGATGCTTTTGTCAAAAAACCGGTGGTTTAGAATCTCCTGGGGGTGATTTACGAGTTAACTCAAGACTACTTATTTTCGCAACAGCCCACGGTGATGTCCAGCGTAAACTCACCTTTCTTAAACTGCTTATACTCATCCAAGTTTGCAATGTCATTCAGCAAGCTATCGGTTGCTTTGGAGATTTCCGTTTTCGTAGCAGGCGAATGCAAAGGGCTGAAAAATACAGAGTTAAACTGGAACAAAATTTACATGTTTTTAAATTTGGATAACCTCTCTTTCCATGTACTATAACTGCAATTTCTAACTTTCCAAAACTTGCAGCTACAGCTCCTTAGTATAAATCTTCAAAAGCAACTCAGGACGCTACATAAAAATTACCAATCGTGTTTAAGAGATGATGAGGCTGTACCACCTTTTGAGGTACGGTTCTTGTACCTTTAGTTTCAGCATTTTGTACATCACTTCGTTGCGCCTACTTGTTTCGAGGTCATTTCTGCTGAGTTTGGTTCGTTGGTTGATTATGATGGATGCTGCGACGGGTACTATCTCCTTGATAAAAGCTTTTAAACATTGCAGGCTCAGCACCACACTATATACCACGTCGTTAGCAAGCTGCAACAGAAATAATAGACTTTTACCGTAGCATTCTGTAACTATTAATCGGATAGTCGGTTCATATAAATGTGGCAAGGTAGCAGTTTTACAGTTATTACTAGTGACGTGAAGACTAAGTAACTGACATTTGATATCTCGATCTCAACTTTCTTTATTCAGTTATATAGAAAACAGTAAAAATTAATGTATTTAATAACTCTAAAGATACTCGCAAATCTAGCTTTCTATTCCGGAGCCATGGTGTTAATTTAATTGTCGGCGAAAGCAGTACAAAATGCTAATTGGTGTCAGATATTATTTAAAAACAATTGCAGTCGTCAGTCGTTTTGGTAACTGCAAATAATAACCATAGTTCCATAACTGGAAATAATTAAATAATTATATTATTGTTGGAAACCTCAAACCATTAGTTTGCAATAAGTTTTTCCGTTTTCATAATTATTTAAGTAAGCTTCTATTATAAACTCTCAACAGGAACCTCTTTGTATTTGGTCAGTTACATGTATGCTCAAATTCTATTCTATTTTATTACAGTTTGTATTTTAAGATAACTGCAATATAACTATATTACTTTTGGTTTTTGTATTCAATTGTGAGAGGATCTTTACTTAATTTTATTGCTACAATTAAATGAATTTTTGAACATTAGATGTTTCGAAAACACCATAGAATAATAAATTTATCAAAGATGATGAACAAACCAATACAACCAATCGCTTGTCTGAGACATTTAACTCTGTAAAATAGAAAAATTGAGTGGTAAACGTTTTTCATATTTTTTCTATATAGTGATATATTTTTGCTTTAAGCTTGAAGGTTCTACACAACATTTTATTTTAATTCTGACAGCTTTCACAGCTTTTATAATTTAATGATTGTCCTTTATATAAAGGCGAAGTTTTGGTTTATCCTGAGTTATGTTTAGCCCGTATAGTTTAACACGACTTACTACTCTGTTCGCACTTGAGGGCATGGCGACGGTTAAAAATGGTTTTCTTTTATGGCCATTACCAATCTAGCTCATGGTAGGGATGTCCACGAAAGACGACGATTAGAGCTCCTGTAGGAGATCATGATTGGTTTTAAGCATTCGTTTATTTACACTTAAAAAATAATATATACAATGTTATAAAATCAACTTAGAGATAAAGAAATAGAATAAGCTATGCAATGCGCGTGCTCGGTGGAGGGCATCTCCATGGGCGAGAAGCGGATGGGGCAGTCGACCTGGAGGCCGGAAAACTTCGGTCAGGACTTCTTGGACCTGGGGCTCGCGTCCTTGCGAGGCCCTTTGGAGGCGAGGCGGTGTCCACGTTCCGGATGACCTGAAGGCAGGATGACACATCTCGGCGACAGGCAAGGGGCTGCGGCGGAGGCTTGAGGCGTCATTTCCGTGGCCAGGGGCATCCTCGGCGGAGCTGTGCGAAGCCGGGGCGTCGATCCCTGGGATTGCAAGCTCAGGCGAAGTCCTTTTCGTAGCGTGGAGTTTCTGGTTTCCTGGGAGCGACCTGGTGGTGACGTGGAGCCGGACGGCGGTCGACGTATTCGGACGTCGGATGTCCCTGCTTTTCATCCTCGGGGAGCTGTGACTAGGCCACGCTGGAAGGCGCGGGCTCTAGGTGCTCCGGAGGCGTCGGCATATTGCAGCTTGCGGCTACAATGGGTGGCTGCGGCAAGCGTCCTCTGTAGATGCTGCGGCGGCGGCGATGATTGGCTTCCTCTATGGAGGCGGTGTCGGGCGGCCTATTGGTGTTGGTGCAGAGGTGGTGGCGAATGGCTGAACGGCGTCAGCAGGCGGTGCGAGAGAACGGCGTCGCTTGGCGGCGATTTGGGGCGACAGCTTGTGAGGTGGCAGTCTGGGCGACGGCGATGCTCCTCGCAGTGGGCTGGCCGTAGGGGCAGACGGCGGCGCGTCTTCCTTCTGCGGATGCAGCGGCAGGGGCCGTGAATGTGCTGAACGGCGTCAGCAGGCGGCGCGAGAGAACGGCGGTTTGGAGCCGCAGCTTGTGAGGTGGCAGTCTGGGCGACGGGGATGCTCCTCGTAGTGGGCTGGACGTAGGGGCAGACGGCGGCGCGTCTTCCTTCTGCGGATGCATTGGTGGTTGCGGCGGAGCGATGCGAGCTTCCGTATGCGGCAGCTTTCTTAGCTGCAGGTTGCGGCGTCGGTGCCGTGGGCTCCTCCAGGGCTACTTGCTGTGCTAGCCCTGGAGAAGAGAAGTTGATTCGAGAACAAGGTTCGATCAGATGTCGTTTTTTGCGGTGCTCTCTTCTTTTAAAAGCATTCTACCCCACTGCGATTCTCCCGGATTGCTATTTTTGTGTCAAGTGGGAGTTATTTTGTTATTTTAGTTATTTTTTTCCGTAGAGTTGTTATTTAAATCCGGCGGGATTTTTTATGTTGTCCATCGTCTTCCTTACAAAAAGCCGCGTCAGGGATATAGTACACGCCTATGCACGTGTCGATATTAGCCGAGATTTATTTGATTCGCCATATACGTTTTTAATTTAGCGCGAGGATCGCCGCTGTTGGTTTATTCATGTTGATCTTCCGGCACTAGGCCCGCTTCTCGAGCTGACACGTTTGCTTTCTAATTTACCTTGCTAATCTTCTGAATTATCGGCTTAAGTCGATTTCCTTTGCGTGTTTACAAAATGCGCATTTGGTAGCTGTCCCTCAATCTATTTTAAACTTGCGCCGGCGGCATTGGATGTTCGCCCGAGATTTGCAGGCATCCGGGCATTTTTTTGTTCGGCGGCCGGGCTTTTAAAATTGTCCCGTTTCGCTGTGTCGCGGTACTTGTTTTATTGGAGGCTTTGTGCTGGGTAAGTTTATGACGCTGTTTTTAAATTGTAAACGTTCGGCGTTTGTTTATCCAAAAAAATAAAACGGCTGTAATTGCGTTGTTTTCCGCTCCTTGAGGAATTGCACGCGCGGTCCGAGGGCGTTACTCACATTTGATAAGGTTTTTAATTGAGTCGCGATTTGACTAATGGAAGCGCCGCTCTATATTACATGTGTGCTCATGTCAAGTTCTTTTCCAGTTTTCCTACTTAGCCAATTTACGGCTATGCGTTTTTATATAAACATATACAATTATTCACTCAATTGACCTGTTAACTATGTTTATCAAATTGTAATCATTTCGTGTATATAGTGTAACGTATGGTTTTATATTTTAAGAACGGAAGAAACAGATGTAGAAAAACTAATAACAAAAATTTAAAAAAAGCTATAGTAGGCTGTGCTACAGTAGTTAGATTGCTTAAAATTATACTATTACAAAGTTTTTATTATATTGTGCAAGATAGTATTTTTTTAAACTTATCTATAAACTTAAACTTATCATACGGTGTACTTAACAACTTGGTAACATGTGATTCAAAAGTCATTTAGTTATCAAGGTAACATCTAAATTTGTTGCTGCATCTGAAAAATTAGAGACTACCATTTATCTCTATACTTTTTGTACTAAACTAACACGCGCGCTCACATACACTACTGAAACGTACACACATGGCGATTGTTTTGACGCATATATTTTCAGCTCGTTTGGATTAGATCACTCCATAATACTTTGAAGGTTGATATTTCAAGCATCAATTGTCTGATTTATTTCGTCTGGCAGACACGATTTATACATTTGCGTATCATCTGCGTACATATGTAGAATACCATCACGAGTTATTATTTCTAGCAGATCGGATGTGAATATTATGAACAAGAGATGTCCAAGAATGCTCTCTTGAGGACCTCCGTTAGCTATGATTTTATCTTCTGATCGTTGTCCGTGTCCTTTGACAGATTGTGATCTGTTAGATAAATAACTATCGAACCAGTTGATTACAGTATCGAATAGCCCATAGTAGTGGGGTTTTGCCAGCAATAATTTCTGATTTATTACGTCAACCGCCTTACAAGAATCCAATAAAATAATATTGTGACTTTAGTTTCATCTATAGCTTACGCAATGTCACTTCATATATTCAATATAGCTGTAGAAGTACTATACGAACTTCTATATTTAAACTGGATAGGTGGTAGAATATTTTTACTGGCATATTACGATAGCTATTTAAAAGCAACATTTTTCAATACTTTCGACATTGTGTCAAGTATACTTATTGTTCAAAGTTCAATTACACTACATGGATTGGACAGTTTTGGAATAGGTACTATAGTTGGTATTTTCCACATATCAGGTACGAGGCTAGGGTAACCACGTTTCAATTTATACAAACCCTGAGATCCTTCGTGAGTAAAAAAACGTTTTGTTCTTAACGGACAAAAATTCGGTTAAAAATGTATTGGAAAACCGTTTTTGGGTCGAAGGTAGAACATATTTCTAAAAGTATGAGGGTTACATAACATTGGTTTCGATACAAGTTGTAGGTACTAAAATGGTGAGGACTTTCAACCAGGGGTAGGTGTACGTGTAGGGGTAAGCGGGGTGGTTCCAAGGGGTACGCCTGGTCGTTTATACAAGATGACGGACTTCATTTGTTTTGTTTTCAAAAAAAATTATTTGTTATATTATAGAAAATTATATGTTGATAACCAACGCTTTTTCTACAATGCGAAGTAATTCTGTCTTATCCACAACATAAGAAATTGAACTAATCGATATTTCTTATGATATGACATACAAAGAAAAAATGTCTTCTGTGTCTCCAGCATCATTTTGGGTCCGTCTACTGGAACCTTTCCAAATATAGCCCATAAAGCAGTGAGCAGGCTTTTGTCATTTCTAATTAAGTACGGACGTATGCGAGTGTAGCCTTACCAAATATAATACTACACATACACCGTAATCGTTGACACTTCAGTGGATGTTAAGTGCCACTCTACTTCGTGACAACTAAATTTAGAAAAAAATGGCTGAAAACTTGACAAGTCTCTCACTAAATTTAATGCCATTATCCATATATTTTCTAATTAGATTGATCTATACATATACATACTATTAATTTTCTAAATTGTTATGTTTGAGATAGATTTATCTATTTTATGAATATTTTTTTGTTAAATACTAGTATTGTTAGTATTTTTGTGATTGAAAATTACTAAAAATATAAATAGTATAGGCATTCTTTGTATTTTTTTGTAATTTTTGTAAAATACTCCTTCAATCATTAATGCAAATTTTTTATTTTGTTATAATAAAGCTTATGCTAATATTATGCATACAATAGTATTCAGGGGTACTTGAGAAACAGCTAACATGCTAAGGGATACGTCAAGAAAAAGGGTTGAGAACCGCTGTTCTAAAGTTGATGGTTTTGGAGATAATAACGATTTTATTAAAAAAAGATTCAAGTTACTAAAAATCATAACTTTTTATGAATTACTTCACGAGTGAAAACAGTGCTTTTGAGCGTTAATGCTATATAGAGTGCTCAACATTTTTAAATTTAAAAATTTGGAATTTTTACCTCTGTATTTTTAAAACCCTTTCTAAGGATTTTTTTCTGATATCTTAAATCATATTGCTAAATTGTACGGTTTAGTCTATTATATGCGAGTTAAAACATAAAAAACAAGTTCAGCCTCTCTTAAGCTGCTTTTTTAAAAGGATAATAAATAAACACCTTTAAAATGGCACTTTAAACACTTGAATACTCCAAACACAACAAACATCGAAGTTGGAAAAGAAAAATCTAATCATTATTGACTCAAGAGATAAGAATCACGAAAGAACGAGAAATGTAAAAGAAAATTACCTCTAGTATCAAATGAAATTAGATTAAAAACAAAATGAAAACTCAAAAATTCTGTGCCTAATTATATGAAATTTCCAAATATTCCTCCTTGTTGCTGAATACGATTGAACTTAGAATCTAAATTAGCAGTTTTGCTTTTTAAGTATTAAAGGATTGTATTCGAAATAAAATCCTATTATGTAAGAAAAAGGCAAATAGCAAGAGACATGATACGCGCGCGAAATTTGCGGCTATTACTTATATGAAACGTATTTTATTTTCATTGGATATAACTGACTGTTACGTTAATGTTAGACATTACAAAATTAGTGCAACCCGGAGAAATTATTACAAAACCCGGAGCCCGGAGACGCGGTATCGAAACCCTGAGACTCCGGGTGGAACCCTGAGAGGTGGTCACCCTAGGTACGACCGAGTGCAGGAGACAACTGTTTATTATATGCGTTAGCGCGTCTTTACAATAAAGTATGACCAGTTTCAATAGATTTAGGTTAATTCAATCCCTTTCTTAAGTATTCGACTTCAAATTTTCAACGATACTTAATATTTCAGCTTCTGCTACTTGATTGTAATTAAATTTAATATGGCACTTCACATTGTTTTTCAAAAACATCATTTAATTATTATCAACACTCGGCGTACTAAATGAATTAAAAAAATAGTCATTGATGAAGTTAGACCCGAAGATATGTAATGAAATACATGGTTTATGAATTTTATGTATTTTTTTAAATTAACGTTTATAACTGGATCGACATTACTTGTCATACACAGTATTGTTGGTACAATTAGAAATCATTCTTTGTCTTTTTTCTCCATATTCTTGATCATTTCCGGTGTTATCTCATCTATTCCTGGCGCCCTTCCTATTTTTAACTTGCCTATGGCTTTGTCCAGTTCCTCTCCGCTTATTTCAGGTGTTTGCTTGGTTACATTTTGCCTGTTTTGCTCTCCTTTCTCTTGTCCACTCAATTCTTGGTCTGTTTCATTTTCTTCTCCAGCTCTGTCCACCGGTTCATTATTTCTTTTTGCTTCCTTAGTAGATTTCCCTGTTTGTCATTTATATTTTTGATTCGTTTCCTTCTTTTTCCTCAGTTGTTTTAAGGTACCATAAAGTAGTTTCTGATTTTCTTGAAATTATTTTTTTCATTTTATTTCCGAAACCTTTTAGAAGCTTCAAACTGAAAATAAGGGATGTTACGGAGAGGCACCAAAAAGTTTTAAAGGAGATATTAGAAAGGGAAATCACAGCAACTAGTACAGAAGAAAAATGAACACATATAAAACAATGTATAGTAGAATCAGCTACGGGATGTTGTGGAGTAACAAAAATCAGATATACGAAAGTAAAATGAGCTAAGAAAAGCAAAATGAGTAAAAGAATTGAATACTATGACAACTATAAGAAAGCCAAGACAGAGGTCAAGGAAATGGTTAAGAAAGCAAAGCAGGAACCGCTAGTTACATTAATACTATACTAACAGCTTAGCTAACAACTGTTGAATTTATAATTTAGATAAATTATAAGAATATGTTGTTTAACATTATGGTCTGCCCTGCATTAATCAAAAAACGAATTTTGAACTTTAGAATATTGACAGCAAATACAGCTTACGTACGCGTATACGGTAATCCTACATTAAAAATAATTACATTAACTAATCCTAACTTTCTTATATTTTAAAATTTGTCAATACCCCTGAACAAATGTACCAATTCATTTATGGTACACATTTTCTAAAATGCTTAGACGGAAATGGAACTTAAAGATAATGTACAATAAATATTATTACATTCCATAATCTTCACAGTACAGATTCTTACTTGCAATCGTATGTAAAAACAGCCCCAATTTGCTTTAACTTGCTCAGAAACTTCCTGTTTCATTTGGGCAGTATCTCTAGAATATCATACACACTAATTTTCTTGTAGAAACACTCTTCAACACCAGCCTTGGTTTC
This sequence comes from Agriotes lineatus, assembly GCA_940337035.1. Lineage (NCBI taxonomy): Eukaryota > Metazoa > Arthropoda > Insecta > Coleoptera > Elateridae > Agriotes > Agriotes lineatus. The sequence goes on from CALNHX010006633.1 coordinate 28,006, forward strand.
CTAGTGTATTCGACTGCCCCCTACAGATGGTGACAGCACTGATCAGTCTCCGAATGGTGGTTTTGGGGCTAACATAATCTATAACGTTAATTCAAGATGTTCTTGACAGTACTGGCTGGTTTTCTAGCAAGCAACTCTCGGAAACCCCACCCTTTCTTTCCGAATACCTTTTGCTGCAGGTCTAAAGTTGATTTTGGCGCCAAAAAAGCTCTGAATGGTGGTTTTGATACTAACATAGCCCATAACGTTCAGTCAATATTGTACAACCTACTCGATCTGAAATGTATTTGCTCGCTTATTACATTGATACTAATAATAAAATTAAACAACTAACAATTTGATAATTTAAATAAATTACAAGCTTAGATGCTGTTCAACATTGTGTTCTGCAGCAAATTAATGAATCAACGAAAATCGTTGCACATTGCTGACTCAAATTTTCTCGTGTATGTGTTCTTTGAAGATATATTTGAATTCTAACCACCCCCCGTAGTTTTCTTGAAAGTAGGGTAAATAAATTGTCGGCAATTTTGTTCTATTGAAATTTTGAATACTTTGGAAAGCGGACTGATGATCTTGCAAGCAGACTGCTTGTGCTTGGTATTGCTGTCTGGTTTACTTGAGGCAACCCTCTACAACCCCACTCTTCAATTAGAATGAACCGACGCTACTAATCGGTGACCTCAATTCCAAAAGCACAATTTGGGGATGCATAAAAGACAATCAATCTGAACTAAGACTTCACTCATACTCCGAAAAGCACACCCTTCAAATTCTCGCCCCGGAAGATCCAACCTACTTCCCATATCGGGCAGACGACCATCCGGATATCTTGGACATAGTAGTACAAAAAAACGTTCAAATTCAAATCTTGCAAAAGGTTTTCACCGAACTTGACTGAGATCACTTGCCACTCATTTATAGCCACTCCAACGTTAAGAGACCCTCGAACTAAGCTGAGGAATAAAATTCTTGACTGAAATTGCTTTAGGGAAACGCTTGATTCAAACCTGAAATATCCCAACGAATTGAAAACCACAGAGGACGAAACGGTTGATCATGTTACAAGAAGCCTAACTGGCAGTTTACATGCAGCAATACTTATTAAAAAAATCCTATACATTCCAGCCCAAAAACACCTCCGATACACATAATCGACTAATAAAATAAAAAAGTCAACTTCGCAGGGATTTGCAACGCTCTAGAAACCAGGTTACAAAAACCCTAGTCAACAACCTGAGTCATCGTTCAAGCGTGAGATAGAGAGGTACAGAATTGATTCATATCAAAAATACATTAGCACGTATGAATCCGGCGACCCAGGTCTCTGGAAAACAACAAGGAAGATTCTACGGTAAACACAGGAAAATCCACCCATTCCCATGCAAAAAAAAATGTTGGGCACAGACGATGACAAATGTGAAGCCTTTGCCAACCAATTAGCACAAACCTTTACTCTGCATCAACACAATGCATCAGGCTACGCCACCTTGATGGGTAGACATCTTGAAACACACCAACCAATAGCAGGACGTAATATGAAATCGATCTCTCCTAAGGAATTGGCTGTCATAATAAAAAAGCTTCCGAATAATAAAACTCCAGGGGAAGACAAAATAACCAACTTCACACTCAAAAACCTTACAATAAAAGCGTTGGCTTACTTATCCTCACTTTTCCATGCTTGCCTCAGAGTCGGTTATTTTCCTAGGAAATCGAAACATGGACCCATCTGATGTTTCCTAAACCAGGCAAAAACAACAAAGAACTTGACGGATATCGACCTATCAGTCTTCTTACGACCATCTCCAAGGTATTCGAAAAAGCAATTAACATCAGACTTAATGGCGAAATAATCCCCTTTCCTCAATTTGGGTTTAAAAAAAGAACACTCCACCTGTCATCAGCTGCAACGTACTATCGAACTAATAGAGAGTGGCTACGATTTGAAATAATATACTGCTGCAGTATTCATCAATTTAGCCCAGGCCTTTGATAGGGTTTGGATGGAAGGGCTCAAATACAAACTTTCTCGATCACACATATCGGAATATTTAAAAGCAATTATATTCTCATATATCGAAAGCCGATCTTTTGCAGTAAAAATACACGCAGCCATCTCCTCAAGCAGACCGATCAAAGCAGGTGTGCCGCAGGCAAGCATCCTGGGGCCTATCCTTTTTAGCATCTACGTACATGACATTCCGAACATTACTGCAGACCTTGCTTTACACGCAGACGACGCTGTGCTGTTGACCAAAAACGAAAACCTGATAGTGGCAGTTGATCAACTCGAAACCTCAATGGATACTCGAGCAAGATGGTTCAGGTCTTGGAATCTGACGATTAACCATTCCAAGTGCGTTGCAAAAATCTTTACTCTCAGACGAATCACTAACCCGCCGATACTGCACATTAACAATAATGTTATACTATGGAATAATTTTGCAGACCCCGTGAAATACCTAGGCAGCTACCTGGATACTCGCCTCACGTAGAAATATCACATTAATAGAAAACTCTCTGCAAGCTGAATGCGTCACCTTACTTTCCAAATCATTGATACGGCCACTAGTATTATATGGATGCACAATTTTTGGGCAACACATCCCAAGCAAACATACACAGAATATAAGTGCTACAAAATAAAGTACTCAGGATGGCAGTTAACGCACCCTGGTACATAACGAACACACAATTACACCACGAACTTGGCATGGACACCATTCCAGAACACATTAAGAAGCTGACCAAAACCTTCCACCTAAATCGTAACACTATAGTGCGGCCGCAACTTTTTACGAACCAGCACGTAAACTGCCTCAAGACATTGATTTAAATAGTAGTGACGAGGACTGACCGTTATTAGCTAAACTGTGGTGATATCAACCTAAACAACTGACAATTCAATTAGGTGATATTTACCTATCTGTTACTCTGTTCTGTTACTCTTATTCTGAACTTTACCATGTATAACTATTTATTTGTTGAGCTGGTATATCTTCTAATAAAAAAAACAATTCTAGTTCCAAAAACTTAGACCGTGTTGCATCAAAAAGCAATTTTATTTCGAATTTCTTTTGGAGAAAATCGAACTTGTAGATTGAAATTCGCTTAATCGCCAAAAATATAAAGTTGCTAATCATTATGACTATGATATGCTTTATTGGACTTTTTCCACTGTCTTTATCACACGACGTTTCGGGAGTTTTTGATCTACTCTCGTCCTCAGGTGTTCCTGGTTAATCCTGAGAAGAACTGATTTTTGCACACGTACACTCATGCCTACCTCAGGGTTTGAACTCGGGACCAGTGATCGCTGTGATTACGAGTCTGTCACTCTTACCACTAGGCCACCAGCGTGGTGTAAAAGTGTAAATTAATTATACTCAAATTCAAGTTTCGATTTGAATGAGGACTAAATTTTATGCACGCTGGTGCTTCACCTGATTTTGTTCGAAAGTTCAGGTGAACGACACAAGTATATTAAAACTGCAAAGTGTTTGCACAAAAAAACATGCGGTCAATAACTTACCTATCTCCATTGATAATGTACGTTGGTGACCAGATGTGAACTAAAGGTTTTATCAGTACCTATGCAGTTTTTGTTGGTTTGCATATCAAATAAATGTTATTTGTGTTCTGTGCCATTAAATTAAAATATTATTCCATAGGCGGGTATGCCTCTTTAGAGTAAAATTGTTTTGAATTTTAACTCAGTTTTGAGGGCGTTCACGAAAAAATTATAAATGGAGAAGTTGTTCAGTTTAGCGAGTTCTATTACGGGTTAAAATATTTGCGCTCATTTCCACCCTGTATAAGGAAAACCTGTTGGGTCTATTAATCGATTTGCTTGTGAATATAAAGTATAATCAAACATTATTTCCATCTAGTGTGGCTATGAAATAGTTCCTAATTTATGAATGCAACTATGTTTATACTAAAATGGCAAACTTAACATTTGATCTTTAAGTGATATAGTTGCATTGATAAATTATGAACTAGTCTATACCCATACTAGGTGAAAATAATTTTTGATTATACTATAGTAATGAACACAAGGCTGTAAGGACCAACAATGCAACTGGCCAAAAGTGCTAGAAATATGATGTACCAAAGGTTTCCAATACACTAAAGGATCTGATATGGATATACACTGAAAAATTTTAAAATAGTTTATAAATTCTTGGTGAAAAATAATATTGGAGACATTTACCGATTTCAGCCAGGAATTTTAATAAAAAAACTAAATATGTACTTCAAAACAAAAACCATTTACTCGACTTAATTATTAATGCTACTTCTCTAATCGATTTCACTTTGTATAAATGGACAAATATAATAGTATGATTATACATCACAATACCACACGCGAGCTTTACTGGTCTAGGTGGTCTAATCCTCTTATTTTTAAATCAGATAATTTTTTAGTCGTATTTCTTATAGATAGGTTTTTATATATAACTAACATTTATTTTGCTATTGTACATTTATATGATAGTGTTTCATTTCAAATAATTTATTACTGTCTTCTTCTTCTGTTGGTGCCTATCCTTTGTGAATGTTGTCTATCACATTAATCTACATGAGTTTATTAACGGCTCACCTGATTAGTATGGTGAAAGTTATTCCCAGCTGCTGTCTAAGGATTTTCAGCTATTTTACTCTCCAACTTTCCCTGTATTATCAGCTGAAGCAGATGATAATTCTCATTAAGCTTCCTATGCCCAAAATAGGCTATTCCTATCCTCTATCTATTACTGTCGTCAGGATTTCCAATACCTTTTGAATCCGCTCCATCACAGTATTGTTGGTAATATGGTAGGTCCATGTTATTCTGAGAATAAGGCGATAAAACCGAATTGCGAATGCCTCAAGACGCTTCATGATGTATGCGCTCAAGTGCAAGCTTTTGCACTATATGGAAAAAAATGGAGCATCGCAGGACTCGAATTCGTATTTTTATGTTAAGATTCTGATTACAAATCGCCTTCTTCGTACGCAAGGCACTTCTGGATTTCTGGATTCGGGTTTTTGTTTTCTTAGAGTGGTCCAAGTCTTGTTGAGATTGCAACCACAATATGAGATTTTATCTGCCTGTTCTAGTGCGGCATTGTTAACATAGAATTGTGTTCTTGAATTTTTACTCACTGTCAGAATCGAAATTTTTACAGTTCACTTTCATCCCATATCTATTACTCACAACTACAACACGGTTCATTATTCTCTGAAGCCTTTAGACGCTATCCGCCAGAAGTAAGATGCCATCGGCATGCTTTAGGTTATCCATTATTTCGCGATTTATGAAACTACGATTATCAATTTTTTGCATCCAGATTCTATAAGGCTCTCTATAAAGCTTTCGGTGTCGAACTTTATCAAAAGTTTTTTTTCCAAGTCAATTAAATATTTAGTAATGCCACTGTTAACTTTACGTGCTCTTGGAATTAGGACCTCCATGCTGAAAAGGGTTTCTCTAGTATCAAGGCCTTTCTTGATCCCAAAGTGTTTCTGTGTTCTGATGCTTGGAGCTCCGAACTAATAATCTATAATCCTCACACTTTGTGGAATCTATTTGTATGTATGTATGTATGTATTATCATTAATCTCGTTTTACCTTGCGGTGTAGAGGCTGGTGCTTTATGTGCTTGCATCTGGCGGTACAATGCTCAACTTGCCCCGGATTCGGGATACAAAGTTGGAGCGCGCCTTTTGTGCTTGCACAGCAACCATTGTGTGAAGTGTATGTCATGTTGATGTGTTGACCTTGTTACTCTATCTCTTAGGTCTGTGGATCTGAGTAGAGCACAGTTAATTTGGTGCCCAACTGTGAATGGTGTCACCGAGCCCGATTCCAGTCGTCAAGGCTGCGGAAAAATTCCGGCCCCCGCGGGATTCAAACCGAGGACTTGCTTACTAGCAATCCTAGCGCTACCCAACTGCACTACCCGGCTTCGATTAGTACTATGTAGTATGTCGTGTGGTAAATAAATCGTATATCTCTTGTAACAGCTATCTTTATTTATCTACCGTGTTGTCATTAGTAGGACGTAAAATTATTCCGCGCTGTCCTAAGGACTATCAGATTTTACCTAAAATTATGTTAATTTTTTTGCATGGAAATTGGGTATTGCTGTATACTCGTTGTCAAGAAAGAAATATAACAAAATAACTGCAATTTTATTGAAAAATATGTTTAAAAATAAAAAGTAAGATTACAGTAATATAATTAATGGAACGACATAACTTACACAATGTCTGGTAGATTTTCGAAAACAATTTCCTCATCTGACTATATGTCTTTCGAAATATAGACATCGTTCATTAGATTCGTATTTTTTTAACTATTTCATAAGATTAACGTTTTAACTCCTTTAGTGGCTTGAAATTAGTAGAGCTATTTCTTAGTATGCGTGTGAGTATGAGTCTTCTTATTATCCAAATTTATGAGTTCTAGAGCTTGTGTTAGTTGTTGTATCCATATTTAAGACTGACTTGTCTTCCTGAAGTCAAAAGACTCATCAACGTTTTTTATGATTATACTTTTGACCAGATAAATCTCGGTTACCTTTGATAATATCTGTAGTTGATTGTATTTTTTTTTAAATCTTCAGCTGTTAAAGAAGGATCGTTGACAATATTCTACCGTCTGAGTTTAAATTGCGGTAGTAAAACTACAGAAATTACAGCTTCTTTACATTTAAGATATAAAATGTCAGAGAATCCTTTTTCTAACTGTTTAAATACATTTGTTCCATTTGATGACCTCCATTTTGTACTTCTCGGCCACTATCATTATCTTATATTTATTGATTGAAGAAATTAGAAATGCGTGTTGTGTTCTCCTTGCAAAACATCTAGTGTGTCTGCCAGAGATTTTGTTGCTGGTACAGAACTTGGGATTCTTTGAATGGTTGTAGTCAGGTTTCTCCGATAAGGTAGTTAACTGAGCTTTTTCTTTTACTAATTGAGTCACACTCATAGGTGGAACTCTACCTAGTAACATAGTGACTGCTAAGTGTGTGTCCAAACATTTTTTGAACACTTGGGTTCGATTTGGGTCCGTTAGCGTTTTTCCAGGGCAGGTTACACTTTGTGAATTAATTTGCATCTCGACTTCGCTCTACCTTTATCTTCGTCTTATTTGTTGTTATCTTTAAATGCATATTCCTTAAATTGGTTACAACGTTGGTTCCATTCTGTATTACTGTGCCTACTACTCTGTTTTCTATCAAACCAAACTGGAAATTTTAAATCGTCGAGAAATTCAGAAATATGTCTATACCAGTGTGGGTCTTTGCTTCTTTTGCAGGCAGTTGCAGCAGAGCATCTCACGTAGTTGATTTTAATCCAGTGTATCAATGTCCAGAAAAGTATGTTTATTGTTAGATCCACTGTTAGCTGTCGTACAAAAAAAGTTAATTGTTTTTGTTTTGTCTTTTAATTGACACACCTTTTTCTGCTGTATTTTTTCCTCGATGGTCTTTTTTGTAGCAACCTTGAGATTTATAAAATGGTTCTACGATACTCAGACATTGTATTTAAAATGAAATTTCTGAAGATATTGCCAAAACTCCGTGAAGTGTTGGCTGTGTCATTCTAGATAGGTTTTTTGTTTGTTGATGGAAATTATGATAAATCGTAATTTTCAGTAGTCGACCTCGAGTCGTCTCTAGATTGCATATAGGAATTATATTCCTTGATTCTTAAGGGTGAGATTTATGTACTGAAGAACAAGGCCTAACTCTCCGGCAGAACATAAAACTTGTAGGACGAATTGGCCAATGATTGAGTTAAATTCAGGCATTAGCTAATTCGACCTAGCTATGCTTCTTAGATAACACGTGGGAATTATATTCCTTGATTTTTAAAGGTGAAGTCTTTATGTACTGAAGAACAAGGCCTACCTCTCCGGCTAACACAACACTCGTAGGTCAAATTTGCCATTGATTAAATTTATCGAGCCTCTTACGTTGAGGCTCGAGGAGGAGTAAATTCTAGCATTGGCCAATTCGACCTTATCTGTGCTGACATCAGGTTGGAGCTCGTAAGCACTGTTCTGTGGTATTAGCTTGGGCCTTGTTCTTCAGGTGGTATTGGTATTACACGGCATTGGCTTGACGCCGCGACCGACGTCACTTTCTTCTATTATTTAATGTACTTTCTCTTTGTTGTCTCATTACTACCTTTAAAACACTGGATTGAGCAAAAAAATAAGTAAATATGACGTCATATTGACTCAATACTTTTACCGTGTTTATATCTGTCGAATCGTGGATCAAAATGCTTTCCTGTTTCAAAATAACCGTAATATTTTGAGACCGATATTTCTCGAAGACGTTGGTGATGCCCTTCGTTGCTTTCATCTTCTTGGATATATGAGAGTCCGGTATTGTGTTCTCCAAGCAAAGCTGCAATTTTTGATTTCTGAATCTGCTCTTTTTTCTCTATGTTGGCTTTGAGCACATCAAAACCGTTTTTCGGACATGTTTCAAAACAAAACTACTATTTTTATGCTTTTCTCTTTTAGTGTGATTCTTAATAACTATGGGATGTGCACTAAATTTTGTATTACAGAGGACATGCTTTGCCCTGTTAGGTTTTTTAAAGCCAGTCAACTTATAATTACTGTATCCGCCTCAAACATAAACGTGTTGCACGGAAATTGATACATATATAGGATGATTGTAGTGATATTTGGGTAAACTTACGTTATCAGTTGATTAAATTCCCATGTCACACAATTGGAATGTATATCAAAGTTAAGCCATCTTTTAGAATGTAAAAGATGTTTTTACATTATAAATAAACTGCTCAAGGACAGGTCTAACGAGTAGCTTCAGAATGTGTAGTTCAAAACGTGACCACCGAGCTTCTGTAGATGGCGCCAAGTGGACAAACCGCCACTGTGCTACAATGCTTGGAAATTTTGCAAAGTGGAAAGCCAAAACCAAATAGCGCATGAAGGTGCTCGGGACCTTAGCAACAACTTTGCCCCCTTTCACAATTTCGATATCTGTAGCCGTTCGAAAGTTACAGGCGATCCGGACGGACGGACGGACGGACGGGCGGACGGACAAAACGTTCGCATAAGTACGCTGAAGCTACTAAAAAGTCATTTTACCTTTAATAATTATTTCCAACCGTCCCTTAAAATCTGGATTAGATTTCCATTCAGTTCAGAATTGTTAAGGTTTGACCTGATTTTAGCCTATATTGCCTAACGTGAAGGAAGTATTCTTATCGCGAAAATTCATCTTCCGAGATTTCTTCAGATCTTCACGATTCATGGTTTCCAGATCACAGCCGCGCAAACTATGGACGGCGGTAAATGGTGCGGAGGGCACGATTATAGCCATAATTTAATTTTAACTGTAAGGGAATTCAGATGCTTTTTTATCTGACATATATCTTTAATAATTACGTTATATTTCTGTCATATTTCGTATTTATGCGTTATCGTAATCAGTGGACAAATTGCCAGTAACATACAAGCCCACGTATATGTTTAGTTGTTGCTGACCCACATGTGTAAATAGAAATGGTAATACTTAATGGAAAACAACAACCATTTGCTTCTTTTAACAACATTTAATATGTTCACAGACAAATGTACAAAAACATTGAATGGTATATGCAAATTCACATATATAATGCGCGATAAAACACCTACTCTGCTAACAGATAAATGCGCTATGCTATCGTGACAGAGCAACGTGAACGAATACACTTATTACTGATGCGGGTTCAAAATGCACTAGACGAATCCTATCAGGGAGTCGAAACCAAAGAGTCGAATTTTCTAAACCGAATGACACTGACTGAACGAATGTCACTGAAGAAATCGGACTGAATACGGAATAGTTTCGGGTACTTGTATAGCTGCTCGTCTGTTACGTCAGTAGCGGGTTTATTGCTTCTTAGTGGCCGGATACACTCTCGCTTTCTCGAAAGTGCAATTAGGCATTGTGCCAAATTTCCATGCCGAAGAATTAGAATTGCATTTTTGTATCCTCTCGCTGAAGTCGGACCTCTTCCGGCGTAAGTGTGAGGTTGCTATTGTCCGAGCGCCTTGCGTCAGCCAGCCATTTTATTACTCGTCTCCTTTTCCGCTGTCGGTCAATGGGATTATGTCGATTTTTGAACAGCCTCCGCTATTGTTCCAAAAGGATTTAGCTACTATCTGTACTGTAATATTGGAGCCCTCGCTGATTTAGGCTGGATATCTTGTTAATGTGAAGTTTTAACTGTTATGATATCCTGCGCTGAATTTTTTAGACCTTTTGCGTGGTAGTTTATGGACGCTGTGTCCGAGTGTTCGCTCTATATGCATAGAAATTCTTTTTTGTGCTTTTGTTATTGTAATTTTAAAATGTGATACTCAGATTCCTGTATAATTTTCTTCATTTATTGATTTTTCAATTAATTTCTATTAGAATGTCTATTTTATGATTTTAGCTTGAATTACTTTGTTAATTTTAGTTCGAATAAAATATACGTACCATTCTTGGGACATACTATTTCTCGTAATTGTCATCGACATAGAACACCTATCAAATGCCTAATATTCATAAACATTATGCCAGCCATGCTAGGGGCGCCAAGTTTATATTTTGAACAAAAATTGGGGCACACCATGAAAAGTTTGAGCATCCGTGCCCTAGCTGACGAAAAACATATTTTCTCTTTCAACTTCGTCTATCTGTCTGTCAGTCTGTTTGACTGTCGGTCTGCGTGTCTGTCTGTTGGCGCTATAGATTGGATGGATACCTTGCTTGCAACCAGATATATTTTCGGTCAAATCTATATACAGAGCGAGCACCTTCAAAACATGAAATTTTGCCTATGTTTGCTCTCATTCAGGAGCTATGAGTCAGATGAAAACAATATTTTGCACATATTTAGCTTAGATTTTTATTCTTGACGAAAATTGAATTCTTTTGAACCCAATGGATACAGGATGAACATCTTAAAAGAACAGATGCGGCAATTCCAGAACTATTGGTTAGAGAACAATTATACTAGTTTATACTTTTACCCTTAATCAAAATAGGTACAATTTGGACGCAAAAGCTACAGAGTGGTCGTTTTTTTCTGATATTTTCGGTATTTTTATTTTAAAAACTTCAACATACGGGGGAAGTTTCGTGTAAAGCCTTTTACACAACTTTTTTTTTCAGAGCAGGAGTCATAACTTTTTGTTATCTTTATAAAGCCATTTATACTTTCCATTTGACTCCACGTTAAATTACTCATCGAATAACGGGCCACGAGCGCAGTAGATAAAATACCCTAGCCCTATAATAGCAACAATAAGTACAAAGATAATAACATTCCCTCGTTTACACAATTTTAAAACAGATTGGGACACATACAGCCAAATTATACACGAAAATACAAACCTAGCTTTAAGATTACAAACACCAGAAGACATTGGCAATGAAAGGGACAAATTAATTTATTTACTTCAGGACACTGCTAAACAATCTGCTCCACATATCGAACCCCAAACAATAATCAACAATATACCTTACGAAATTAAAAAACTAGTAGCAGGGAAAAGAATAGCTAGGTGATCTATCAGCGAACTCAAACACCGGACAATAGGAGAAAAATTAATCAGTTAAGTAGAAAATGGAAAACAAAGCTCCTCTTAGAAACTGTTCATTCGAAAAATACGTGACAAACTTGTCTAGACAGGATAATTATATATGGAAAACTATAAAAAACATAAACAAACCCGTATCGACATTACCTCCCATACGTCAAAACTCCACTCCACCGGGTCCATCGGCCAAAAGCAACAAAGAAAGGGCTACACTATTCGCAGAGCACTCACCAAAAGTCTTTACACCCCAAGATAACGACCAAGTACATGAGGTAGAACAGGATCTATCTCTACCCATCCCGGAACATGAAGACATAAGATTGTTTACACCAAAACAAATCAAGAACGCAATTAACAAATTCAAAGAAAAAAATGCTTCAGACATCGATCTAATCACAGCCAAAATGTTAAAAGAACTACCACGAAAAGGTCTAGTGAAACTAATGTATATATTTAACTCCATATTACGACTCGAGTACTAGCCTAAATCAGACAAAACTGCCTTGATCATAATGATACCGAAGCCCGGGAAAAACCCGACAGACATATCATCTTATCGACCTATCAGCTTACTGCCAGTACTATCATAACTTTTCGAAAAATTCCTACTTAAAAGAATCAAACAAGATCTGAAACCACAGAACTGGATCCCAGAGCACCAATTTGGGTTCCGAAAGGCCCACTCCACTGTGCAACAATGCCATCGTTTTGTGAACTTAATCAATCAAGCCGTGGAAAATAAACACAATTGTACAGCGGCCTTCCGAGATGTAAGGCAGGCTTGCGACAAAGTATGGTATCCAGGTCTGCTATACAAAATCAAACAAACTTTCTTCATTAAATACTTCTACCTACCCAAATCATATCTACATCAACAAGACTTCGAAATCAAAATCAACGGTGAAACCTCCAGTCGCTACCACGTCCAATCTGGAGTGCCCCCACCTTTATGCGATTTATACATCCGACATACCACCACTTTTTCAGACGGCACTGCAATAGTCTGAACCGATAACGATCCAATGTTTGCTACATCCAACCTTCAACAGCACTTGAACCATATTGTAAAGTGGTTAAATAATGAAAAATAAAGGTAAAAAAATCTAAATCAGCACATAACTTTTACCCTTGGGAAAGGTAATTGCCCAACTGTCAAGCTCAACCAATTCGATATATCGCAACCAAAAGTTGTTAAATATTTAGGTCTTCATCTTGAATGTAAATTGAGCTGGAAACAACATTATACTAAACAAATCGAATTGGAAACCAAAGAACTTAACTGGTTAGTAGGTCGTAAATCACAACTATGGATAGAAAACAAATTACTTATCTATAAAACGGTCATCAAACCCATATGGACATATGCAGTTCAACTTTGAGGCTGTGCCAGCAAGACTAACATACCCGTCATTCAATGGGCTCAGTCCAAAATCCACCGCACCATCGTAGACGTTCCTTGGTACGTTACCAACCACACACCACATACAGACCTAAGCGTTCCAAACGTAAACACAGTCATACACGAAAGAACCATCAGACATCGCGAAAAACTTGAAGATCACCCAATCAATTACCAAGAAATGGTCGTCAATCAGTAGAAGACAGACTACGAAGAGTTTGACCAAAGGATCTTATATGAATTTGAGGTGAAATCGACGAATGACGTACTTCCCCATGCTAGTCTCTTGTACAATATACATATACACTGTATAATATATTAAATTTGCTTATAGAAAGTGTAGTTTGTGATTGCTAATAAATAAACCGAAAACAAAAGTTTATAAAATTCTCACCGATTGGACTGGGGAAGTCCCGATTTATTTCAGAATTATAATACAGCTGGTTGTATAAGCTTTAGTAGTTTTGTCACACCATTTTTTTTTAAATTTATTTATTCACTATTTGCGATCTGTATACGCAATAAGCAAATTTGTTACATGAGTGAGTAAATGACATGAAAAAGGCGTTCGGATTAACGTCCAGTGACTTAAACTTATAAGTAACTTAGAAGGCGGGGAGATGTGGTTAGATTATTACAGTAGGGAAGTACGAACTGTGATCTTAATTGCTAGGTAAATCTATGAGGCAGTTGTAGTGGTTTAACTCGGCTAAATCTTTGTGTGTCCAAACTGTTATCGAGTAAATTCAGCGCAAGGGGATTGCTATGATACTCCAGTTTACTTAAGTATTGCTCACTGAGTTTAGTGATTGTTTCTTTCACTGTGTCCGCTTTTAAGTCGCGCAAAATGTCTATGTTTCTTAAGAAGTAGGGTGCGTCACACATTGCACGTATCACTTTTGTCTGAAATCTTTCGATTATTTGGATATTGCTGTTTGCTGCTGACCCCCATAACTGTATGCCATAGGCCCAGATTGGTTTGAAGACAACTTTATAAACTAAGAGTTTATTTTGAAGTGACAACTTGGATCTTCTACCGAGCATCCAGTAATGTTTGCTGAACTTTATCCCCAATTGTTTCCTTTTGTGCCAGATGTGTGTCCTCCATGTTAACCCTTTGTCGAGATGCATGCCAAGATATTTTACCTCCGCAACCTGCGGTAATGGTGTATTGTTGATATAGATTTGCGGTGTATTTCCTCTACATTTGGTGAAGGTGATATATAGCGATTTGGTTTCATTTAGTTTAATCCTCCATAGCTTGGTACATGTAACTACTTCATTTAGATGTGCTTGTAGCATTTTGACGGCTATTTCAGGATCTTTGTGTCTCGCCAGGATGGCTTTATCATCCGCAATTTGTGGCTGTTAGAGATTGTGTGTTGGTGGGTACATCAGCTGTATAGAGCGGTACAACATAGGTCCAAGGACACTTCCCTGTGGGACTCCAGAACGTGCAGGATACAGTGCACTTAGTTGCTGTCCGTATTTAAACTGGAAGAGCTTATCCTCTAGATAGGATTTCAATATAATAAAATATGTATGTGGCAGTGTATGTTTCAGTTTATAAAGGAGGCCATCATGCCACACTTTATCAAACGCTTGGCTGTCATCCAGGAACACTGCCGTGCAGTATTTCTTCTCTTCGAATGATTGGTTGATATAGTCAACTACTCGATGAACCTGCTGGATGGTGGAATGCTCATTTCTAAAGCCGAATTGATGACTAGGTATAAGATTTAGCTCTTCTATGATATGTGTCACACCATTGAGAGGGGGCGCTGTGATTAAACATTTAAAATATTCCGAATTTGACAAAAATTATGTGACAATTGGCAACGCTGTTACCCTTGCCTAAATATACGACGTTTGATAGCCAGCTTTCCTTGGCGGTTCCCGGATTATTAATTCCAAGTGGAGAATTTTAAAGATTGCAAGAATATTTAGAAAACCGGGGAGGGAAACGTTCCCCAGGAATACATTATACCGAATACCACGTTACTTCTCAGTTTAGTAGCACACGAAACGCTGTTTCGCGTTCCGAAACCTACTTCACTTTCGAGTACTATTGTTAATTTCTGTAAGTGGGGCTTGATTGTAACAGGAGTTGCCCTCTTCTCGTATAATGTTAGTTTTATTTGAGAACTCAGTCTCACGAGAGATAACGTCAAATGCATTAATTTTGTTCGCTATTGTGGGGTTGTTTGTGCTAATTTAGTGGGTTAACGAGGATATAATTGCGGCGCGCTTTAATTGAATTCTCTGTAAGTCCCACGCTTGAATGAAATCGCGTATGGACGATGCCGATCATAAACACACATTACCCCAGTAACATTGATTAGACGTTGTGTATATCTTTTGCATGTGCACCGCACGGCAGCGGCGCCATGCGCACGTTGCGCACCGAAGGCGCTAGACCGCCTGTCGTTCTCGTTCTCGTTCAGTTCGTGCGTGTCAACGTTAGCAAGCGCAGCTGCCATGCTAACAGCCGGAAACACGCTCGAGTGCGGGAGATGTTTGGAAGTGCGATGTCGACCCACCACGAGAACGACTCGCTGTCTGCGGTGCGTTCAAACCCAACGCCCTGTATGCATGCTACACTCTGCGCTCCTTTTAACTGCACGCACGATATTTTTAGAACGCTTCTTGTGTTGCTCCCCTTAACCGGCAGCCTGGTTTACTTTTTGAATAAGACGGCTGATACCTACTTTTCTTTTAAAAGATACGTTGCTGCACATAGCGTTTTTAGAGTGACCGAAAGTACATTGTCGAGGACAGCGACGAATTGCGAGTCGACTGATTAACCTTTCGTTATTCACATTAAAAATATAAGCATATAGTGAGGTCCAATTAATTGTGATGGAACATAAAAGACACATTTTTTTAAGCTGGATTTATTTTTTTTGCCACTATACTGAACAGGTATGACGTCATTGATATTTCATCTTTTAGATTAGAGCACAATTGCTCGTTTAATCATATAAAGCTTTACATTTGCCCTTTCAAAAATCAAATGAGAAATACCAAGAGCCTGGTTTAAATCTAGCTTACAAACTGCGTGACTTGAACAAGAATTGGAAAATTCCTGCACATTTTCTACTACACTAGAACTAAATCAACATTAAAAATCAACAAAACTTTAAAAACTGCCGTTCAGGTGACAATATCCAACATTATGAATGATAACGCGCTTGATGGAGCGAATTTCAGTATTTTCTTTTTAAGTTTTGGACGTTTTCTTTTATAAAATTGCCTTCTAAATATTCTCAGAAACATAAATCCAGAAGGGGACGGGGGTTAAGTCGAGCTAAGAAATTCATTTCTGTACGTCATTGTAAGCGTCAAGTAGTGCACAATGCACATCTTCTGAAACTATATAGCAGTATTCAAAAAGGGGACATCCTAAAATAATAACGCAATTATCGCAGGAAATTCTTGTCCCCACATTTGTTTTCTGTAAATATTTCTTATGTTTTTCTCACATTTAATGTGAATTTGTTTTATCCAACACCGGTAATTCAGGGTATTTACTAACTCTAATATTTCCTACTAACTGAGGATCAACAAAGTACATTTCCTGAATGCAATCGTAAAATTTTAATCTTCTATAGACGCAGTTGCTTTTATGCAAATCAGCTGATTTTCTCAAAATATTTCGGTTTTACTTACTGCAGATTGGGAGAAAGGTGGTTGACCTGGATATCCTTTACTAGAAGGCAACACACTTTTCCTTGATACCACGTCACAACACCATAACCCACCAACCTTATATATAAAGGTATGCTGTACCTGCCTGCATGTGTGTTTCATTTAGCGTCGTCTAACTTAACCGTATAAAACTAATACAACTTTAAAATATACTGCTATACAAGCAAATCATTAAGATTTAAAACTTTGAATCGCCATTTCTCATTTGATTTGTAAGTCTAGTTGAAAAGAGCGACGGTGTCACAAAACCAGCTTAAAAAAGTGTATTTATTTATTTGAAAAATCGAGCAAATTTTCGAAATATTCTTAATAAATGTAGTTCACACCTTTGCACCTCACTGTAAAAGAGCCTCACTTCATTTGGATAATAAATATATGTTTATTAGCAGGTTAGTAGAAATTTCTAGTTGATGTATCATGGACTTCGACAAATGTACTGTTTGAACATGTTTATGCTTGTTGTTATTCCGCATCATTTTAATCTACTTATGAACTTTCTTTAATTAATAATGTACATCAACAATCAGAACTATGTCCATATACACATAATATAATATATATTACACATATGTTCTATAGTCTGATGTGATGGCGAAAACGTGAGGGAATCGGCCTACTGGCGTTACCCTAGAAACTTCAGTTGACTAGCAGGTCCCTGGCAATTTATTCTTAAGTCTTGTAAAGACTGGTGCATCGAGCAATATTTCGACTGATGGATTTGGATGTGCTATCAGACGGTAGTGGTGTTTTACCGCACTTTGGTGGATCTCTTCTTTTATGAATGGTACTTTTAGGTCTCCGCTTGTAGTGTTTTGGTTCTTCACATACCATGGCGAATCAGCACTGCAATCTCTGGATAATTTTAAATTGAACACACTAGAGCAACCCCATAACTCCAGCCCGTACGTCCAAATCGGCTTGGTTGTAACTTTTTATATAAAGAGCTTATTGTCCATAGAGAGAGAGATTCTCTTCCAATTAACCAACTAATCTTTTGCATTTTTAAGTCCATTTTTCTTTTCATTATAATATGCTGTCATTTGTTATATCGATGTAGTCCCAAGTAACAAACTACTTTGACATGTGGAATTTCTACATTATTGATATAAAGAGGCGGGCATCGTTGTCTTCTTAATATAAAGAATACATTGGTAGACTGGTTTCCATTCTCATTAATTCTCCATTTGTTTAGCAATTCTTGTAGCTGATTAATGTAATCTTGCAGCTGATCTGAAGCAGTAGCTAGATGTTGATTTACCGTTAGAACTGCTGTATCGTCTGCGAACGTTTCCAGTATAGCATTTAGAGTTAGAGGCAAGTCTGCTATATAGATTAGGTACAAAATCGGGTCAAACACACTACCTTGTAGAACGCCTGAATTGATGGGGTCTATTTCCGATATTTCTTCCCCATGTTTCACTGGATACGAGCGAGATGATAAGTACGACTTCAGCAGATGGAAATAGTGGTGCGGTAAGTTTGCTTGATTTTAAATAAGAGAGCTTTATGCCATACCTTATCGAAGGCATGTTTGAAATCTAGAAAGGCTGTCGAGCAAAACTTTTGTTCTTCAAAAGCCTTATATATGACATCTGCAAGCCGGTGGCACTGTTGGATAGTCTAATAGAAGCGCCTGAAGCTAAACTGATGGTTTGTAGACATTCTTCCAGTAGGTGATTTTCTGTATTCTTTTGAGCAGTAGTTTTTCCAAGAGTTTTGACACTACTGATAAAAGGCTATAGGTAGGATGTTACTTCTGTAGGGGGTTTTCCCGTTTTCAATATTAAAATAATGTGTGCATACTTCAGTTCAATAGGCCAGTACGACAATTTTAATGTCGAATCAAATATCATGTTCATGAATCGCAACCCAGATTCAGGTAGTTTTGTCAAAATTTTGCCACCGATTAAATCATATCGGAGATATTTATTTTTATTTAAGCGTTTTATTGAGTTAACCGGAAAGCTGCTGCCAAAAATTTTTCAACTTTTGCGTTTACTTTGTTCGTCTGCGGTTGGAAAACTTCAGCAAGATACTGAGCAAACACTTCTGCTTTCTTACTATCTGACCTTGCCCAGCTGCCATCGAGTTTGCGAAATGGAGAAATGGTAGGTATCGGACGTTTCAATCTTTTTGTGGTTTTCCAGATAAAATAATCTTTATTTGATAGCTTATGCATATAGTTAGTAAATGTCTAATTTCTGACCTCCCTCAACCTTGATTTTAATTTAGTGGCGAGCCTATTGTAGGTAGTGTTATCTACTGGGTGTTTACTACGTTGCCATCTAGCCATCGCTCTTCTGTTTCTGCCACAAGTTCCATTACTTCCATAGGAATATTTTGTGTTTGACGTTCTTCCATTTTATGTAGCGAGGTTGCGTTCCAGGCAGCTTATTGAATGATGGTAATGAAATAATTTGTTTCCTCTATATCGTCTTCTGATTTTAAGTGGACGTTATCTATAATAATTTTCTGATTTATATAATCTTTAAATACGTCCCCATTAGTGTGTTGATTATATAAGACTGGTTTGCTTTGCTTTTTTATTATGGTGGTACTAACGGTAGCAATTACTGGTATATGGTCCAAAGATAAGTCGAAGTTGGACTTTAGAACTGTGAAATTGGGTGAAATGCATGCCATTAATTATATAGAAGTCCAAAAGATCTGGAACTTTATACATATCCGAAGGCTAGTAGGTTGGTTCACCTGCCGAGAGTATACGGTAGCTTTTCTCGTTAAAGATTTTGTAGAATTTTCGCCCTTTTGTCGTTATCAGTCCTGCGCCCCAACTAACATGCTTGACATTGAAGTCGGCACTTGCTTTAAATCTGTGACCCAGTGATTCAATGTAGGTTTAAGATCGTCACTACGAATGTTACACCTTGGTGGGCAAACTACACAGCAGAAATTGTTATTAAATTATCCAACTTATCAACTTGGATAGTTGTTGCCTGTGAAAATCATTTTTTACTTGGGCAATTTATGATTTTATGATGTACAATAACAGTTTCTCGGATAATAATTGCTGTTCCACCACGAGCGTTCCCTTCAGGATGTTCTAAGTATAGTTATAGTATATGATTTGTCCGTATAATGTGTTTCTGATAGTATGTCAACATTGTGCATTTTTATAAATATTTTAACTTTATGTTTTTTGACTGAAGGCCGTTGGCATTCCATTCTAAAGCGAATATAAAAAATTTCGACATTATTTAACCAATTTCTTTATAACTGTGGACAACATGTTAAGAATCATGTTATTTTGTTGCATCGTTTGGTTGAAGACACCCATAAATTCGTTCAAAAATTATGTGCGTGTAATGTCTGAGTTATTGGGCGTTTGCTCAGTGTTGCCTTTAGCTAGCTGCGTATATGTTAGTTGATCGACGTATTGTATATTCGCCAATGCGTTTCTTTGGTTGTTGGTGGCCCGCCCGATATTTATTTTCTAATGTGCGGTATAGCTGACAATCTTTATAATTGGCAGGATGTGACCCATCGTATAAGATGCATCTGGCTGGAGCTTCTCTAGTTTTTTTTGCATGCTTTTCTTTCATGCGAGCATCTAACATACGCGTAAGGTCGATTGCAGTAGCTCTTCGTGTGATTATACTACTGACATCTTGTACATAATAATCATAATAATAACACTGTTTTATTTCCAAAACTAATTTACAATCTTTTATCAACATTAAATAGGTCGATTTATCAATACAAGGATCACACACGATATCGCAATAAGTAAACTGTGTTAACTCCAATGAGTAGCACAAAAGCACTTTGACGTTTTTGTTTAAACTTTGTTATTACAAGTTTAAGTTTAAGGTTTCCATAATCTCTATGAATATAGTTAGTAATGTGCTCCCGGAACCTGAGCTGATAATCTAAGGTTAGACCTATATTGCGAGTCGTATCAATGCAAGGAATTGTTATATGATTAATATTAATGTGAGGTACTTGGGTCCTAGTGTTTTACTACCAAAAACTATAACATTAGATTTAGAAGGATTAATGATAAACGAATGTAAAGCAGCTAATTGAACTGAATTGTTTAAATCTTTATTAATACGGCTGCAAGTAACAACATCATCCTCAGGTTTAAACGAATAATACAGCTGTGTATCGTCAGCATACTGATGATACACACAGTGTTCTAGAATGTTAGATAGACCGGAAGAATAAATTATATAGAATAATGGGCCCAAAACTGATCCCTGGGGAACCCCATGTTTGAGTTTGAATCTCCAACCTATCATTCGCCAACACCCACTGCTACTTGTTCCACAAATATTCCTGAATAAAATTTAACGATATATTATCAAAATCGAAATGCTGCAGAACAGCCAATAGTACGCGGTGGTTGATTGTATCAATGGCTTTGGAAAAATCAAGTAGAACTAGAGCTGTTAACTTGCCTTCTTCGGTAGCTTGAAAGACATCATCAGTCACTTTTAACAAGGCAAAAACGCAACTGTAATTTGTAGGAAACCCAGATTGATGATTTGAAAATAACTGTATTTTATTCAAATGAGCTCTGATTTGATTGTTCACGATTTTTGTCATTTCTTTCGACAACCCAGGAAGAATGCTAATAGGCCTAAGATCTTTTAGCCCATTTGGCATGTGGACTTACTTTACCAATGGGCTTAACATATGTCTATTTCCATTGAACTGGAAAAACCTTCCAGCGGACAAGTATTAAGAATATGTGTAATAAATGGTACTATGAAAGGACAATACAAGTGTAACATCAATATATTAATACCGTCGCGATCACTAGCTTTAGATTTAATACTATTTGAACACTTTAAAACTTCAACTTTATTAACTGCAGAAAAATGAAATTTAGTAACGTTTGGCTTTATATTTTCTAACTCAGTAGTTTTTCTTGGTGGTTTAAGACCAATAGTCTCATTTTGAAGATATTTTAGTTTATAATTACCTTTATTATTTTCAGTGTGTTCCAACCGAAAACATCGGAACTGCAATTTCATCAGTCCGTTGTCTGATATTCATTACGTTTCTATCTGTGAATCCTACATTTTTAGATCTTCCTCAATATCGATTATTGCCGTAGCAGGATGAAGATTTTCAATTACTACCCTGTAAGGTCTCTCTTCTTTCAACTGATATCTATAGTGTATAATATTAATTTGTTGCATAAATTTAATTAGCTTTCAGTATAGGTACGTCTGTCGTTTTCCCGTTAATTTCGACAAAATTTTCTGGCATACACGTAGTGGAAAATTTATTTTCTTCCGGAACAGCAGTTAAAGTATTCACCATGTCTTCATAATTGTTTACTCCGTGGACGAAGATTGGAGGCGGTTTAAGTAGTGGCTTTGTTGGAACTATCAGGATTACCAGGGTTCTGTTGGGAATGGTTATGTTCGTGGGGGTCACTAAGGATCGCATATCTGTTTGATTCTGCGTCTGCATGCACATCTATTTGTATTGTGTGTTTATTGCTCA
Organism: Agriotes lineatus; assembly: GCA_940337035.1. Classification (NCBI taxonomy): domain Eukaryota; kingdom Metazoa; phylum Arthropoda; class Insecta; order Coleoptera; family Elateridae; genus Agriotes; species Agriotes lineatus. Next base: position 50,196 of record CALNHX010006633.1, read on the forward strand.
GGTTTTTTGCAACAACTTACTACTTGTCACGAATATTGGTTAATTCTATTTTCGGCTAGACTGCTTTCATCTTCATCACTCTATTCGACTACATTGGTATTTTGTGATGCGTCGTTGTTATCGTTTATGAATTGTGGGTTAAATTGGTAAAGTTGTGCATTAAAAGAGTTTTGATGAAAATCTGCTTGTTGATGTCCTCCTTTCAAAAATACTGGTGGATTGAAGTTTGGCTGCGTCGGATAGCTTATCGGTTGTGATAATGAGTAGCCTATAGATCCGTTTCCACTGTTCATCGTAAAAAGACTTGACCTTATGACCACAATTGCTGTAGCTCGTTCACTTTTATTAACCAGGCAAAGACAACCTCACTCGTTAAAGTCAAGCTACCTATGAACTTCAACTTTAAGGTATACATGGATGTCATGCACCACCGCGAAAGCAACGTCGGCTGCTAGTATCCTTAAGAAGAAAACATTTTGCATATCTACTTAGCTACATGTGACTGAACAACTAACTCGGACAAGCCATCAAATATCCACCTATGCTGCAACTTCAGGACAAGGATTATTCTTCGTGATTTTAAACGTGGACCATTGATACGATCGTCTCTATATTTCTATAGTTACGGTAATAAATCTATGTAGCCCGTGTCTATTACGGAATTATGTAACGTCAGTAAAAAATAGTCGTTGCTACAATAACACAAGTACCGATCCATGTCGATATAAGCTTCGTTATAATAGGTAACAGTAATATGCTAAATGACGCGCACCCTTCTTTCAGTTCAAACAAATTCATCCCGTGCTTCCTTCTATGGTAGATCTATTTTCAGAAACGCACTGAGTATAAACAGTCACAGAACTAACCATATAACATACATATTGAGGTTGATACTGTTGTTATCTTAAAGCCACTATATGCAACATTGTTAGAAATACAATTCGAACAACTTTACAATTATCACGCTCAGTTATAAAGAGTGGGTCACGTAACTAGGATCCCTTTACTATTTGAGACTGCAACCCAACATACACATTCATGGAAAACCAGATACTCAATATTTTTCTCTAAACGACATATTGATCAGAGTTGTTGCGCCTTCATGGCGCAAAAGCAATTGGCAGTTCATTACGACAACTGTAAGTTTGAAACCCTGTATTATGACTTATGAAGACTGCTTACACAAAGCAATCAATTGATTGTAAGAGATTTAAAGACAACGATTAAAATTAGGGAAATACAAGAGAAATATCGTGGCTACTTAGACGGATGGTTTGTATCTAGACCTCTACAAAGTAGAAAGGTTAAGTGTTAAAGTTAATATAATATTTAGGGAAAAATTTTTTGGTTGTTTCCTTTCTGCAAAATTAATTACAAGTTGAGAGAACAATTTTCAACTCCAGAAAGTAACATTCAACTTTATATAGGGATATTCGCTTCAAAGTTATAATGTCTCGAAGTTGAAAGTACTAATTTAAAATAACTACTATGCATACTTTGCAAATATTTATGTAATCGTATTTTAGCGAGAAAATGTATAGACGAAAACACTAAGACATTAAGACGTTTTTATATGGTTTTTCAAATGCAAAACGAGCGCTGCAGGCATGAAAAGTAACGGGATACCAAGAAAAGTGTCAGCTACGTTCGTACATTTAAACCAATGTTTCATTGATTGTATTTTAATTCAAAGGGATATCACATACTACACATAATCAATAACAAACAAAATTTAACATAACAGGTTACTGAGCATATTTTATTTTATTCCCAAACAGGCATTGCCCTACTACAGGGGAATGTAGAAAAAATAATATTATACACAGTATATATATTGTGATGCCCTAATGGATATACTGAATTTTTGAATATGACTTTTAATTATTTGAATAAATTAAACAGCCCTAACTACCACACTTTTTGTACTTGCCCGGCTGGAATGTAGTACTGCTTAAATTTTTAATTATAATTTACTCTCATCCCAAGGTTAAGTCGCTACATCTAATTAAAAAAACCAATATGGACTTGGCTTTCGCTATCATTATTAATTAATTACGTTTGGCTATGAATTACTATTTAAGGTCCTATTTTAAAATAAACATTTAATTGTAAGCTCACTGTAGATCTATTTATCTAATAGTATTTGACAGCTGGGGCAAATACAAAACAAAAAAGTTTCCTTGCTTCGCGAATACGTAGACAAGCTGACAGTTTTAATTAATTTCTCGATGTCCATGCAATTACAGCTGTTGTTATGCGATCATAATTAAACGTAAGTATTCCGCGTCATAAATAAAGCACTTCTACCCACGCAGCGCACCGGAAGTGACGCGCTAAAGGACGCTAAGAACGTACATTCACAAAACTAACACTTTTAGGAGGCAAATCTGACCTTTTGATGGCTTCGAAGTTAAAAATAGGGGTACCTGCCCCTCGCTCGAACTCCCACGATGCTCTGGGCCACTGATTGTTGTTTGCCTGCAGTGAGCAAGACTCAAATCTGCGCTGAAACCCACCTGGTGAACGGCTGATGCTCTCGGACACCTCTGGAACCGCTTCCAATAAAACTAGGGCCTCAAATCTCGTACTCCGCTGTGCTACACGGCCGCTGCTCTCTTATTCACTCGTATAGGAACTTATAAACCTGGCTGCACCTCCGCAGAATATTCCCAAAGCACCACAGCTTCCACTGGACCACTTCGACGCCTCGTATTTTACCTGTGCGGAAGCCCAATGCAAGGCAAATGTCTACAAGTAACCCAGGACACAATCGCTCAATTAAACAACACTTTTAATTAACTTGTGTATTTATTAACACATTAAATAACTTTATTTTTGGGACAGCTTGGCAATTTCACAACCAACGCTTGCGAAGAAGTTACCCCAATTGTTTTGTTTACAGTTTACACATTGTTACATGAATTGCCAAGCTTTTGCTCTGATTTTGTTGTTTTAAACAAAGATAAAGCTATGCAAAAAAGTTATTATGCAATTATTTTCATGGTCTATGCTATTTCTTAACAATTCCGATATTGAAATTATTACATTTACTAAACATTCTAATAATAAATATTTGTTTTGCTGGTTATGTTATTAAATACTATTAATTATTATGTGTAATATAAAGGTTACTAAACTCTGTTCATAACAATATTTACAAAAAAATTTAATGTGAGAAATTATGTGCCTGAGAACACAACTCAAACCGATTGATATCCTTATATTTTAAGAACAAATTAAGTATTGATTAAACACTTTGGTAAAATTTCAAAGATTTATCTTCTTCTCTGTCGTACTCTCATGCCTGTGAAGTAGCGATACCATGATTACGTGCATTTGTTTATGGTGTTTCTCCATGAGTGCCGATCTTGAGCATCGCTGAGCATATTTTGTAGTGGACACCCTGTTATGGCGTTTGCTTGATCAAGCCATCTTGTCGATGAGCTGGCCCTGCTACTCTACTACGGAGATGTATAGCGAAATTAAAATCATTAACAGATTTAATTAAGTGAGCAAGCTGTAAAAATTCTGACATCGGTGAAATACGTTTAAGTTGCGATTTTGAAAAGAAGTTTTGATTCATAACTTAATCAATTCACATCAAAACGCTAAATAGTCTGTGCTGTTCGAAACTACAAATTCCTAAGCTCTTCAAGGAACTCTTTTCTTCTAATTTCCAAACAATTTGGATACGATTAAAAAAATTACGTATAAATATCTTAAGAGTCTATTTTGTATTTTTTTTCTAATTGTATTTTACGATAAAGGGTTTTCAGGATACCAGAGAATAGATGCGTTATTGAGTTTTGGGTCCTCAAAAATGCAATATAGTTTTTTCTACTACTTTTTTATATTTTTTTTGGTTTACACAATACTAAAACCCAAAGTAAATTACTTACTTACTACAACTACATTCAATACGAGAACCAAATCTTAATTTGGAATCATAATATGCAACTTCCGAGTCTGGAACAATTTAGATTTTTTTCACTTTGAAATTTTAAATAGTATTTTGTTCTGTTTAGTTATTATGTCCAATTTATGCCATTAAGATACGTTATAATATAATGTATTGATTAAACTCCACTCACAGATACGCTTTATATCTGCCTGTATATTGCAACAATCGTGAATTTTTTAAATTTTGCGATATAACTTGATATTATCTACACATAATAGATACGTCTACTTTGCAGATATAATGCTGATAATGTCAAGGTATCTGAATAATTTCCAAAGTAAGTTATCGCAATCGCAATCAAAAATGTTTGCAAAGTTTTTACTTTATTTTCCAGATTAGACTTAACATCATGGACAAAATTGATTAAATTTGTCTTAATGGATTTTCTTGAAACGAAGCCATGCTGACAATGAGGTTTATGTGTTCGAAGACTATAGCGATATCAAGCGACAGTGCTATGGGTCGATCATTTTTCATGTCTGGTTTGAAAATAGGTATTACTAAGACAGTTTTCCAACATTCAAAAGTTACACCCGCTTGCTGACATACTTAAAAATAAAAATAAAATGTTCTTTAAGTCAGTGGGCATGAAGGAATTTTATCAATTTCAGTTCATTTATTAAGTTTCAGTTTGTTTAACATTATGTGCGTAATCATCCTGCTGAATCACTTTAATATTCAAAAAATCATCACACCGACCGGTATGCGTCGTGAGGAATCACTATACGAGTAGACATATTCTTGGCGATTCACTTTCATTGCAACATGTGAATCATTCGTCCTTTTGTATAAAACCATAATTGGCTAGGTTGATGCAATACATATTATATAGTCGGTATTTGCACCGCTTTTAAGTTTTTCCCTACCAGTATCTGAAAAAAGATTATAATGATCACAGAACGGTGTTTTAATTGGTTTTTAATAGTTTCTATTACATTTTAATTTCATCAAGCAGCTTTAGAAAGAACTGTCATATTAAAAAATGTGATACAAGGAATATATCAGAGGAAAATCAGAAGAGTTCTTTTTCAGATCATATGACAACTATTAGATGGTGAAGTCTGTTTAGAAATATTTCAGTTAATACATAACTAAAATGAGGAAAACAATCTAACTGTAAAAATATTTCTAATGCAAATTTTTGATCTAAGCCCGAATAAGAATAAAATCGATCTTCAGATTTAAAATTTAAATTTTCTGCGGTTGTCTTTAACGTGACCTCACAAACGGCTTCCGATATATTCCTCGAAGGTCTGTTGTATTTCCATTTACTACTTTGAATGTCAAAGAGCTGAGTGAAAAACCTTCACATGTGAAATCCAGTGTGTCGACACATGTATTTTAATGAATAGGATATGTAATAGCACCTACGACTGCTTTTCTTAACTTCTAACCTTGATACAGCACAAAAACGGATGTTCTTCTCAATTTGTTAATACTGTCAAACAGAATTTTATATATAGATATTCCAATATTTATAGCAAATTAAATATGTGAATGAAATGATAATAATTACACGAAGGGATTAAATGGAGAACAGTTTGACCAACTCTATGTCAAATTCGAGGTTAGCAGGTTAGGTTTTGCATCTGACGGAACTGACGGAAAACCTAACCTGACCTCGAATTTGGCAAAGACTTACAGTGCCACCAACATATTACTCATACGTTTGAATTTCCACATCCCGCTGAGGATCAGTTTATTTTTTATCTTTCGATATATATTTTCTGTCTTCCCGAGGAACTGGAAGAAATTTCACGTAATCCTTACAGTTCCAGAGCTGGTTGAAGTTAGCTTATTTCATTATACTACAATAAAGCCTCCTTTTTCGGGTTGTTCTTGAGCTCAAGTACTGGAATTGTAGGATATTCACAATTGTGAGCATTGGGAATGTATATGCGGATATTATTCTAAAAATAATTACCTATGCTAACATTTAAATTCTAAACATATTTGTTTACAGTAGAGTTCTATGAACCAGATCTGATTTTTGCTGAATCATAAATAAACATTAAGTTTTTTTACAGTGCACTCAGACCTCCTTCCGCATGACTCCAAATGGCAGTATAATGTTTATCAGGTCACCATTAACTTACCAGTGATTATAACAATCATATCGCTTATCCTCGCAAGGCATTGCAACAGGAATGCACCTTGTTGTATTTTGTTTAGTTTCTGTCTTTTTTTCTAGTTGGTTCTAATAAATATTCCCCAAGAGCCATTCGAAATTCCAAAAGCTCCATAATATCTTTAGTTTTGTATTTATTGTTGATCCAATCTACTTTGTATTTTATTCAACTATTAATAATAGTCAAACGAGTGTAATGTGATTTTGAATGTCCGTTTCAACGTTTTAAAGAAAGTTCAATAACATTGAATCATTGGTCACAAGTATCGACCCCTGCCATCTTGTGATTGTATTCGCGAACCACTTTTGGATACGACAGCGTCTTGTTTACTTTGTCCCATCTTTGCACAGTGGATTGGCGCCCTATATCAAATGCTGTAGAAGTAATTAAAATCGATGTATGGTGTTTTCACGTTACTAAGCAGATTTTCTCGAAATCCCTTTTTTGAGTGTATGTCTTTTGAACTAGTTCCTTTCAACATTAGAGGTATTGTGGAAAAATACCTTTCATAGAATGGTTCGCTACGGGGTCGTAGCGTTTCGATAATCCTTAAATCAACAGCTGAATCTAGGACAAGCTCCTTCTTTTGAAATGCTGTTAGAGATACTTGATAAATCTCAAATTCAGCGACAGTAATAACAAAATCGTTGATGACAACTGGCCTTGATTTGTTCTTGACATACTGCCGTAGTTCACATCTTACAAAGAACGAAATAATTTGTTTATCAATGGAAAATCAACCATTATTACTCCTTTTCATAACGTTGCACCCATGTCTTACAAGACATGTCATCGGCTGCAGCTTCTAAATGCGATTTTTCTTTCTCAACTCTCAGAAACAGCAAGCATAATATATTTTTAAAGTAATACTGCGAAGGTACGTAAACTTCCAAATTCAAAGAAATTCCCACTTAGTTATTTACTGAAGTAACCGCGAAGGGGTCCATATCCCATTAAGGGTATCTTCAATTTCCTCCTCCATTTCTTGACGTTTGACAGAGTTAAAGTCGAAGTTAAAAGAATATTTTTATTCTTTTGTGTTAGAGGTTGTGCCAATCCCATCGTGGTCGTTACCGCTAACTTCTTTATTGTAATCCTCACTATTAGATTAATTCTCATTGTAATCATTACGTTCACACCATTGTTGTTTCCTGAATATTCATCTGTCCTATCAGTGTCGTAAACCCTTCAAGAACTATTTCGAAATCGGAATATTATTGTCTAACAAATTATAAATTACATTTGGGTTGGCCTTGAGCTCCTCCAAATTAAGTTTTTGTGTCAATCTTAGATTTTTTTAAATTTTACTGGGCTTGTTTAAATAATTTAAAAAATAAGTATTTAGTTCTTTGCCGTGTTACAGGAATTTCACGCTTCTGCTGGAGGATAACACTGTCGAAAACAACGTTGAAACGTTTTTTTTAATACACATGCGCATTAATGTTATTCTGTAGTAATTGCTCCCAAATGAATTTTGATCCATAAAGCACGTATAAATAAGACACTCACGATTGTGCCATGTTTGGGGGAAAGGGTGAACATAAGACAGCAAATATGGCTACTACATGATAGCGTGCTCTTGCTATCAGAATTAAGATTCAGTTGCTTTAATGTCATAAAGGTATAAAGACATGAATGTGTCTTAAAATAAAATAGTGAGTATCTGTGTTGCCATGATATCTGTATGTTCGATTACAATCTTAAGTACCAAGGAGCTTCCGACTTACGTGAGTGGTTTTCTTCATAAAACTATTTTCCAAAAATATGTACTCGATGTTTTCACTGGATTTTATTTTCTCTCAGATACACAAAATGAATACAAAAAAGGCACTACCACTAACACCATCAGATTTATTTGCAACATGAAAAGAAGATTGACAATGGTGTCAAACGAGTCCTGGTTTCAACGCTGGCATATACCTTATTTATATTTTAATGGCTAAGTATGTTTTTCTTAATATCACATTCATTCCTACTCCCAAACATTATAGCACAAGATTTCTCAGGATTTAATATTAGGGCATGTTGTTCGGTTGCTTTTGCTAATAAATTAAGATCTCTGTTTATGGTAGAAACTGCATTATCGAAATTTTCCGGTGAAAAAGAGTAATAGACCTGAGTATCGTCGGCGTACATATGCAATTTACAGGTTTTAACGTAATGATGCAGCCTGACAGTATAAATGGCATACAACAAGGGCCCAAGAATAGATCCTTGTGGAACACCTCTTTGAACAAATCGTGCTGTAGACATACGACTATCAATCATAACTCGTTGAACCCTGTTAGAAAGGTAGTCTTTCCTTAGGGTAAGAGCGTTAAGACCAAGACCAATGTAATTTAAAACAGCAATTAAGAAATCATGATTAATAGTATCAAAAGGTTTACTAAAATCTAACAGCGTTAACACTGTTCATTTTCCGTGATCAGAAGCAGCTAAGATATCATCAGTTATATTTAGCAAAGCCGTAACACAACTATGAGATGGTCTAAACCCTGACTGAGAAATTGGAAGGATATTATAATTACTTAAATATTGACGCAACTGTGTGTTTCAATTTTTTTCTAAAAGTTTTGAAAATGCCGGCAGTATACTGATAGGTCGTAAATCTTTATAGGCTGCAGCATTATTTATTTTGGGGAAAGGAATCACAATTGCATTTTTCCAACATTTTGGAAAAACATTTTCTATTAAACAGCAGTTCAGTATATGAGTAATAAACGGTAATATGTATGGACAACACAGTTTAATCATATTGATGGTTATACCGTCTATACCCTCTGCATTACTTTTTACACTTCTAATTAAATGCTGTACTTTCTCAACATCAACAGTAGTGAAAGAAAGTTTTTCTGATGTAAGTTCGTTATCACGATAAAAATCTAGAAGCATTTGATCAGGAGTGCTGTGAGGTATAGAGTGTTTCCGGAATAGAATTTTCTTTTTTAATGTTTATATTTATTAAATTTAGCTCCTTCCAAATAGCATTTGTGCCTCGAATTCTAAATTTATGCTCAAAGTACGCTTTCTTTTCATTTTGAATTGCAAGATTGGAAAAATTATGCAAACTTTTATAATATTCCCAGTGCCCGGGGTTCTTAGATTGTTTATATTTAGATTTTGCCTTATTTTGAAGATGTATCAGTAACTTAACATTATCAGTAAACCAAGGTGCTAGTTTGTTCTTCATTTTAATGGTTATCCACGGGGCATGCAAGTCAAAAATGGATATAATATAATAATTTAAAATGTTTAATTTAGCATCAATATCCCGCTCATAAAACAATTGATGTAGAGGTAACTTTTGTAGGTCACAGTAGAAGTCATTAAAATTAAAATATTTAAATTCCGAAATGTGCTTATAATAGGACTTAGTTTGACGAACTCGCCAGTTGATATTTTGCAAAACACTGTCTCGTGATAGGATAACTCGTTTTCACTCACCCCTGTTTCAATAATGCAGCTGGTATCCGATGTAATTATGAGAGTTATCAAAGTACTGCTATTTCCAGATATTCGAGTAGGCTCTGTAACAATTTGTTTTAAACATAATGTATTTAACATATAATTTAAGTATTGCTTAACCGAACCAGAAAAATCCAACAAGTTTATAGTAAAATCACCTAGACAAAAAACCCTATCTGAAGCCTCAGTACACGAGCAAATGGATTCTTCAACCTCATCTACAAAAACTTTATAATTAAATGGAGGTGCTTTATACACAACCCCGAAAACATAACTTTCATTATTGATTTTTAATGACAGCCACAATTGCTCAATATTATCATTTGTTTGAATAATTTTTACATTCAAGTGATTCTTTACATAAATTGCAACTCTACTCCCTCGAGCGTCTCGATCTTTCCGGAAAATGTTATATTTCGAATGAGAAAGGGTAATATCAGATTTTAACCAAGTTTCAGATAATGCTAAAATATCATATCCCTTTTGTTCAAGTAAATAGTTTATGTCACCGATTTTCGGAAAGTGACCTAATATTAATATGTGCCACACACAAACAATTGCCCACCAAGTCACTATTCATTAAAATAAATTGCCTTATTTAGAAATAAACTAAAATCTAAACAAATACCAAATATATAAATATTAACTAGTTAAACTAAAAATTCTGCTATCAGCAACAACATGCAAAGCGGGCTAGTATCAGGCTCCACATTATCACTGCTGCACATAATTTCTTTATATTTTAGGAATTTAGAATATTAAATATTTTGCAAATGTTTATATGACGTGATTTTTTTAATTCCCGAGTCCGTTTTTACAAAAATTTTTCCATCGGCGGTCCATACCTTGTTTATTCCAAATCTTTCAACGGCGCTTTTCAACCATGCCACTCGTGTTTCGTGATATCTTCCCGAATAACCACAGGAGAGTTTTTAAATTTCTTATTATTACTATATATAAGTTTTTTAATGCTGCGGCGCACAAATTTTATAATAATTGGACGATGAGATCCCTCTTTCGATCCAAGGCGATGGCGGATGTCAATATCATTTTCGGCAAGGTTAATACCCCGTGGCATAAATTGCGCTTGTATTTTCATTCGGTTTTTGCGGAACGCCGAATATTCTTAAACTATTTACACGGCTGTATTGTTCATGTGCGTCCATTGTATCTTCCGTTTCGGCTTTCAGTTTTTCGAGTTGCGTTTCCAAAGATGAGATCTTGTGCTCTTACTTTTCCACTATTTTAGCAACCTCGGTTTCCAGGGAAGCGTTGATGATCGAAGTTAGCTTCTTTGTTAATGCGTCGGAATCTAACAGTTTTTCCACTACCCTCTCTGCAATCGCTTCGACATCAATAGCTTCAACGCTTCTAGTAACAGGCATGTTGTAACGCACTTATATTAGGAGAATCACAATATTTATAAAACTTAGCAGCAGCTGGCAAACCACGTCTACTAAGCGCAACGCCTCATCAACCATAATTTGAACTATATATATTTATTCCCGCTGAGATCAGGAAACGATTTACAGAAATTGTCATACAGTTTCTAGCAACTGGTATCACCTATTTTAAGTATGTTGCATGGGAAACAAATGAATGTGTTAGTTATCATAATTTTGGTCATGGTAAGTTAATTTCAAAACATGCACCTCACAATGGATAGATTTTCGATAAATCAACGGTTTTTTGTGGTAAAGTAGTTTATTAAAACTAATTCAGATGTGTATTTTACGAGAATTTGAAGTACCAACGCGTAGAAGAACTCTAATCAGACAAAAAATTGTAACATAGGTTACTAATTTTGACGAAAGGGAAAATGTTTTCTCAAAAGTGCTATTCGTACGGTTAGCACACCTGAAAATACTGAATATGCCAGAGAAGTGGTTCGCAGTGGGTTGCATTCAGCATTAAGATATTCACTAGCTTTGCAAATTTCTAATATTTGGATATATCTAAAGTCCAAACTGTACAGAGTGATGGTGAAAAAAATTCCGTCTGACTTTCTGTAAACAATCTCATGTAAATGAATCTGAGCAAATAAAAAATCTCTCTATAATGCAAAAGTTACGGTATGGTGTGGCATGTCAATGAAAACTTAGTGTTATTAGTGAATGTTAGAGCTATTCTTACAAATGGAATTACAGAGGGTTAGTTAGGCTAAGATTTTTTTTCAGCAAGACCACGCAGCGACACAAACATTGAAAGTGCTACGACAAATGCTTTCAGGTCCTCGAGGTCACCCTACCTAACTGCACCTGACTTTTCTATATTTAGTTACCTAAAACAAAACGTCTCTAAGATATATTTACAAACATTCCATACCTTAAAAATAAAAGCAACTTCTGCTGCGAGGTTACAGTGACTCATGCAGAATTTCAGAATGAGATTGTAGTAGTGCTGATCCAAAAGGACGTCACTTAAAATACATTATTTTTAAGCATTGAAACTGAGATTGAGATTCCGTTTTACTCTTGCGGATTAAGCTTCAAAATAACTTATTCCTGTTGCTGCACCCTACCTTATTGGCTTACAGGATATAATATCATTAAATTTGTAGAGAAATATTTAAAGACAATCAGCGAATAGCTCTAGGATCGCTCGTGGTGGGAAAAGTGTTCTTGCAGGGTGCAGCACTAATGTATGTTTCGAGAAGTTCCTCACGTTACGTTTGCAACGTTCGTAGTTGGAAATACTTAAGGCTACAAAGTAGTTGCTAAAACTTCGTAGCATCATGAACTTCTAGTACTTTATTATAAATGTTGGCAGCCTATTGAGCCCATTTGCCAAGTCCAACTAAAAACAAAACAAATTAAAGAATATTTTAGTTTTTTTCGAAAATTGTTTCGATTTTGATTTTGTTATTTTATGTTTTAACCATATTGCGACTACTATTGCATCCAAAATTATATTATTTGTTTTCAACACAAATTTTCAATTGAGTGATTTTGAAGATACTTAAATAATTTAAATTAGTCTACCTTCCTGGCTTAGATAAGTTTCAAAGAACTCGCACTTTCATGAATCATAGTAGGCAGGTGCGCAAAGATGAAGATAATCCAGATAGGTACTTTAAACCCCTGAAAGTCACCACAATTGAAAATAGCAAATATACGTAGGTGCCCTCATTTCAAGTGAAATACATTGTTTTCGGGTATGACATTCTATTAAATCAATTCTAAGACTTTAGCCGCTAAAATAATAGTTACTTATCCGACAATCATTTGCGTGAACCATTGATGAATTTTTTTCTGCCAGCTGCTTTTGAAGAAAAAAATCTGTTATACAAGGTGTCCCGAAAAGTTTTCCTCGGTTGTTCGTTGAATATCTCGAGAAGTGGTGTGAGCATGCTCGCCAACACACCTTGAGGTTAAAGATCGCGCCTTGAAAATTTAGTTGCAATGGATCAATTCACCGTTATGTGTTAAAGCAAACTTTTTCATGACAACCGTTCGAACTATATTCCCAGTAAACATGATCTCTAATGCCTAATAAAAAAAGTATCACAGTGTTAACGCCTATTAACTCTGTATTACTTTATTCTCTCTAAGGCAAAACATTTCGCCTCAGCTCAATACTTTATTTTTTCATTACTGCAGACCACCCAACTGCTTTTCATATACATATCAACAAAGTTGAATTTAGTGGTGATTTTATCCTAAGCCTCTTCTCTCATCGAGATCTTCCACATATATTGTATGGGGTTATATCCGAAGAATTCTACATCCATGGCAAAATTTGAATCGTTTGGTGTTTAGATATTCTTGTTGCGGTGTTGCTTTTGTGATATGGAGCGGAGTCGTGTATACAAATTTCTTCCTGACTCAGAGCTGCAAATTGAGCTGAGGGAACTGTTGGGTTTTCAAATTGTGCTTGTATTGGATTTTGCTCATTATTCTTTGTGAAAGTGTTACCTTCACCATGCATTCTGGATTGAATTTTTTCCCAAAAAGTAATCTAAAAGAAAGGGTTTTGGAACAGCTATAAGAACATCACAGTACATTTTTACCTAGTTCCAATCGTTGTTAGATTGATTTACATGTTTCTTTGACCTCTGCAACCGCTTATTATTGATTACTGGTGTCAAGCATGCTTTCTTTGTTGGGTACCTTACAAACAAGCCTTCTTGATGCAATCCGTTTCTTAATATTCGTTCGGAAACGTTGATTCCTCAGCTGTGTACCTCAATTTTTGCCATTTAGGGGTGTAGATGTAACGCATTTTGTGGTCACTTCTGTTGCTTGTAGTGCGTTGACGTCTGCATTTATTTTCCTTTTTTGGAGAATGTATCATACCGATATATATACTTTTGCTCCATGATCTCAATATCACTATATTTGGGATATTAAATCATATTCAAGTGTGACGAATGAACAAGGGCCAAAAGTTCACTTCTGTTCACCTCATGTTCTTGAGAAATGCGTACCCTGCGATGGTTTCCCTTTGCTTTTTGTAGAGTTTTCAGTCGTGTAAACGTATATAGAGTATATGCCTTGTTACTAATCTGCAGTTGTCCACCCCGCAAATAGAATCATTTAACCAAACGAGTAATGGGATTACCTTTACAATGGATAAATTTGTGAGAAATACTTTTAATCGCCAAGGTTTTGAAACGAGAACTCCCGAATAGGAATCCAATATTATTAGGCAATGCACCACCAATTAGCTAAGCATAAAGTAAATACTATATTATAATGTTGCCTATACTAATATTTAAAGCTGTAAACTTAGACAGACCAAGTTATCTGACTATAATGTATTTAAATGTAATGGTCATTTTCATGACTGCGTCTTCTGCCTTCAACTGTTTTTTTTTAGAAGGGTAGTAATCACATGTTATTTTTCGTACGGTGTGATGATGTTGTTCGCTTTATAATTTCTTTCCATTTTTCTCCAATAGTCGCATTGCGAGGGTTGCTTGCGGTATGGTGGTATTTGTGTATTCCTTAATTTGATCTGACTATCTTCTAGGAGAGTGACCTCTTGGTCTTAAGGTTTCTATATTACCGTATACTGCTAGCCGTTCTAAGCTATCGTCATTAGGTATTGCTACGTGTCCAAGATATTTTAAGATCCTGGTGTTTACTATTTGGGACAGCTGATATGGTTCATTTATTTTATCATGAATAGATCGGTTGGTTCTCCTTGCTGACCATCGAACTCGTAGTATTTTTCGCCAGCAATACACTTCCAGAGCAGCAATTCTTCTGCTGTCTTGAGTTTTGATGTTTCGCGGTTCTATGCTGTATAATACTATAGGAAATATCAGAGTTTTTACTATTTTCTTTTCAGTAATTAGTGGAATGGCATTATCTTTCCATATTTTATCAAGCTTTTCATTGTCCATGTCATTTTGAATATTCATGTAATCTCGTCTGTGCAACCTTCTTCATTTGTTATTAGTGCACCTACATATCGTAGATAAACTGCTACACCAGCTGGCCCTGCCCTATTTCTGTTAAGTCTAGTCTATTTAAATTTTGCTTGTAATTCTTTCAATATTGACTTTTGTTTTATCATGATTAATATCCAGGCCATGGCTATTGCTTTCTTTTTGAAGCTTTCGCATGAGTTCATGTAGTCCTTCTGCATCATTTGCCAAGCATCTGCTAATCGAAGGCTATTAATTTTATTCTGTTAATGGAGACGTCACTGGTTCAGTGTTCCAAAACTTTTCTCATAATAAATTCTCTATAGATATTGAAAAGCGAGGGCGAGAGACTGCATCTCTGCCTGACGCCGTTTTTATCGTAAATGCAGTTATCTAGGTGTCGTTATTTATGTATAAGTTTGCTATCAAGGAAACAAGGAGTTTTGGAGTTTTCATCTCAGATAATGCAGACCATACGCTGTCGAAATGCATTTGAACATGGGATTTTATATATTACGCAGTGTGTCTTTGCTAGCATGAGATAGCAGAGCTATGAGTCTGTAGTTTTCACACCTTTTTACTACATATAAGTACGAGGGTAATCTAGTTGTTTATCCGGCATCCTGTTCTTCATATTTTGTGGCATATCTGATGCATACTGTCCACGCCGGGTTTACTCATAGCTTTCAGGGTTTTTGATGTTATGGTGTCGATTACGGGAGATTTTCCAGATTTTAGCTTTTTTTTATTTTTTAATATCATCTTTAAGAATTGATTGTTCTTCCTTTCCTTGTTCGATATAATGTATTTATATGTGTGTTCTCCATGTACAAATTCTTGTAGTAATTGTTCTACGTATTTAATATTTCTTTTATGTCGGTGTTTGTTTCTCCGGATTAATTTTGTACAGCCCATGTGCGTGGTGTAAATTGTTTATTCATTTTAAGGATAGGCCTGTATAGGTCTTTACTATTGTTATTATCAGCATGGGCTTGTTCTTCCTCCCATACCTTCTGAATATAGTTGTTCTTGTCTTGCATCTTCTTTGTATTTGATGATTAAGCTGTATATATTGTCTATGTGGTTCTTTTAAGTTCAGATCCAGTGATTTTAAGCGCAAGCTCTTCGTTCATCATGAGCAGTAATTCATCTGTCATTCAGAACTGTTTTTTTTGTCAAAGAGTTTTCGGAAATCGCCTCAATAATTGTTTAACAATATTTTTTGTTCTTGTCCTTATTTCGTTATCTCTATCATTTTGTAATTGTAGTACTGGGCCCTGTACTATCTTTTGTCTAAATTTTTATCTTCATCGGCGATCACAATTTTTTTGTGTGTTTTTCCTTCGAAGATTCATTAGTTTAACATTGACTTGTACTGCCAATAGTTTATGATCGTTGCAACACTTTTCCCCTGTTAATGTTTTCGTGGTGGTTATAAAGGGCCTACAAACGTTCTTATCAAGATATAATAGTTTTTATGTTTCCATCTTGGGTTTACCATGTGTATATTCTGCGGATATGGTGCGTGCGATTGTTAAATTATTTTCGGTGCAAAAGTGAATCAATCATTCTTTTCTTGGACCTTGTTTTCCGATCCCAAACCTTCCAGCTAAATTTCTAATGTGGTCATCTTCGTTAAAATCGCCTATTTTATGAGTTATCTCTCTATTTAGAACATTTTGTAGTATGTCTTTTATTAAGCGGACACCGCTATGATATTTATGGGTAGTGGTTTACAGTGATATCCGACGCTTGAAAGGGCAGAAAGAATCGTGAAAGAAGAAGAAGGTGATGGATATTATATTATCATTAACAGTATTGTAGGCTAGTAGGTATTCACCCATATCAGTAGACAGTATAGAAGCTACGCAGTTGCTGTTGTCGTCGTTGCTAGACAAAAGTATGTTGGTACCAATAGTGCTATAAAATGTCCCCTCCCATTTCTGATACTTTCCCGTTAATTTTCTGCTACATGAATTTTGGCGATTTCCAAAAGTTTAAGAACATTCCAAGTAGCAATGTTTAAATTCGCTTTGCCAGAATGACATTTTGCTCCTTTCAAGGCCGTCCCCCGCAAATCCGAATGGAATATAAGGACTTTATATGAGAATGCTGTGTATATGTCAGAAGCAAATTTAGATGAACAGTAAAATTATAGATTGTACAACTATAGCCGTTAACACAAAAATATTTAGTATTGTAAATTATTATAAAGAATAATAATTATTTATTTATATATTTTAGTACTCAGCCAACAGCCGTTAGGGCAATTATAGGCGTCGCTGTACATTTTATGGGGACTTCCAACGCCACTAGCGACTGTCATGATGTTATTATGACATCTGGGACCAACTATTTGCGTGGCAGCCGTACCACGAGGCGCGGAGAGATGCAGCCGTGGAACTCCCATTCAAGTTCTGACCAGAAAGAGCGTTGCTTAACCTTACTAATCGATATAATCGAAGGATGCGATAAATTACCATTACTATTACATATAAATCCCAACGAATAACAGGTGCTATCTTCAGTTTTAATTCTCTGTGAGATACTTTCTAAAATAACTGAAGTTCCATAATGTGACAGTAATTTGAGATAAACATCATTATAGTTTCAGTAGTCTTCTCAGTAGGACAAATATTTGACTGAGATCATTTGTACGAATAATTACGGCCTTCTGCTTTCAATCGCACATCTTCAACAAAAAGTGATTACAAAGTAAGTCTACCTAGCGTATTTTATAATTGCAACAGAAGCCATAGATATTTAGGGAAAGTTAATTAAAATATGAATATTATTGCAACGTTTTTAGTCCTTCTTTATCTTTATCAATCCCAAATGCGATTGTTTCTGTTTAACGAGTTTTTGAGTTTCCAGAAACTTCATTCTCTACACTGGAGAAATTAAATTAAACTCGGAAAGCGTTTTTGAAAACTCTGAAAAATTTATTACTTTTGTTTAATTTCTACTTCAAACAACTTCTCAGATTTGCACAGTTTCGGAGGACTTCTCGACTTCTAAATGTATTCCGGCATTATTTAACTCCCCGGATTTCTCGTAGATTTGGCGCTGTCACTTTTAATATGCTTATTTTGAGCGACGCAACGCTTTGTTCGCTAGGTCAGATTCATGCGTTATTTAATATTCGGGAGATTGTATCGATTTTAATGTCGAGCTTTCGAAACATTTTTTTCAACTTCGTTGTCATATAGGCTTTTCTCTGCGGTAATGAATTTGTGATTTGAAATAGCTTAGGGAAGCCCTAAAAGAGTCGGCGATTATTAGGGCATCTTTATTCTATAAGGGCAGTTTTCAGAGAGGTAGGAGCGTTGCCAATTAAAAACAGGTTTGCGGATTTATACAACCTTAGTTATAAATCTCTGAAAATATTTAGCAACTGGAAGCAGCTTTTATTTCTATATTTTACAATAAAAATCCTTTGGATAAGCTCGTTGCGAGATTTTTAATGCTAACCGTGGATTAACGGGCAGGATTGAGGATATTACATGAAATTAAGTATTAATTATAATAAAGAGCATCTTCAACCTTACAAAGGCCTCAGTAGAATTATAGCGTGATTGTTTTTTACGTTGTTAAGTTTCCTGGTATTATTAAATGAAAACCGTAGGTCCTACGGTATCGTTAATTTCTAAGTACTAAAATATATTTCATTTTGGGAGAATGAAATGTTCATTTGGAATTTGATAAGTATAAAATCAATTCCAATTAGTGCGCGGTTTTAGCCAGCTCTAGCTAATTGTGTTTGTTTCTGTTTGAGGCAATGAAATATTTAAGAGGTAGGGTACATCACAGTAATTACGTATATAATATTAATGGCATCAGCCTGTGGAAACGCGGATGCTTTTACAGGTTTTTATGAGGAATACACTTGACGCATGTTATGTCGTTTTGTATAGAGCTCTGGTTAATTCCCTGTGTATGTCTGTATTACAGTAGGATTTGACAAATAGCAACATATTTTTATTGTCATCATTTTAGAAACTGATGATTATACGATTACAATCATCTGCTATCCCGAATGTGATATTCCGTTATTGTAATTTTTTGTTTAAGTGGTTTTCATGATTGTAAGAAAACTGGTCTTCTATAACACAGTGATGTGTTTTGTTCAACTGAAATTTTTTATCAATAGTAGCTTATTATTATCAATGTCCTCTTCTGCAAGAGTAGTTTGAATTTTTACAAACAGAATACTTGTTTCCACATTATATACACTACAAAGGCTTTGGCTAAACCATAGTGGTGGAGGGTGCCAGATTTGCAATTGGCTTCGTCCTAAGACGCGGTATCGTTATAGTGTCACATCAACATCATCTTCTTCTTTTCCATGCTATGGACTACTAGATTCGTTTTAATACTAAAAACAACAGATTTAAGTCTGCTAGATGTTGCTCCTAGGATGAACTCGTGAATTGGGAGATCTTCATTAGCAGTTATCTTCTTGTACTCACGATTAAGAGCCTCTGGTGGGAGAATGTTGCCCTAGATTGACAAGTTTGTTATTTATATGAGAAGATGAACATTCGGTTTGGTTTTCATGAATTACGGCCAAAGTATTTCACCATTGTTTCATATATCAATAATGTTTCATGGTATACACCCCACTGACACATTCACTAGAAGACAAACTTTATACATTTTTTCACTTTTCACCAACACATCTATTTCTATTGCCATTTGATACAACTGGCACGGCCACATCTTCACATAATCCTCAGGAAAGCCGTTCTCTGGGTAATTTGTGTTATCCACTTAGCAGCAATATGCTAATAAGTATTATTATGTGCTGCGACCAATTGTGCTGCATGCAGTTTAATCTGTTACACTATACATTCTAGTTTACAACATTAATGTCAACAAGTTTTTCAAAAATTTCAACTGGATTGGTGTTACAAATATTCGATTTTCTCACTTCGTCCTAGTTTAGGGTTAACACTTTTGATCTTCTTTGGAGGTTGAGGAAGCTGATGGCTGAGATTATATATAAAAGAACATTATGTTCAATGTTATATTTGCCCCTACTGTCTTGTTACCCATCGGTGTTCTCATCTTCTCTGTAATACACATCTATTTCTCCCGGAATGTCTTCTGGGAAATCTGTTATTACCAGATCATCATCCTTGTCATAGTTTTTCTCGTCCATTTGGCTATCAATATCCGGTGCTATGATTACAATGTCAATATTATTATGAAAACTTGCAGATAAATCCTCTAATGTAGTATTCAAGCTTTTAGGTCGTTTCCTATAGAACAATCCAGACATTATTGGCTAGAAATAGGAATACACTTTTAGTTCCATTGTCAACAGGAAAATAAATAGCGTGCCTAGCATAAAATAAAGAAAACTATAGTAGAGTATCTCGATTATATTACAACACCTGTGCCCAGTGTCCTCATATAGGCACGGCGTGATTAGTTATGACTTACATTAGTCAAAACAGATAGTCATTAAATTTACGTTGTCTCCTGTTTCTTTACATACCTAAGAATTAAATAAGATTTATAAACCAAAAAATATAACCATGCAACACAACTAGAAAGGAATATCACTATAGCAATGAATATTCTAGTATTTTGACGATAACCTAAAACAATACTGTCACTAAAATAAGCGCCATCTGATTACTATATTCAAAAGAAATTATTAAAGACTTAGAGATATCTGCATTCAGTAGACACCATCGGATGGTGCATATCCGACATTCTACAGAACGTAGTCATATGGGGAGAGTGGGATAAAATGGGTTTAACAAGTATCATAGTAAAATTAAGCATCAATTAATATACCTCAGCTTTGAAAAGATATATCTTGGAACTGTTAAAACATCAAAATGTTAAAAAATACATCTAGATAAAGTTAATTGTAAGGTTAATTCGCAACATCTTGTGGCATTCTATCTGACTTATAAATACTTAAGATATGAAGTGATTGAACATCTTTACCTCCATTTGTTAGTAAATATATTGTTTTAAATCGACTATACCTTAGCTTGTTGCTACACTCGCAAATAAATAAAATAACCGAGTAACTTAATAAGTAATATAGTAGTCAAACGTATGCATTTACAAAGTTTTAAAAACAACCACAGTTAACGCTATGCGACTGACGATGTAGTGAGAGAGCGATCCAACTTCTCAAACTTTTATACAGTGCTGCCCATTGTCTGTTACTGCGGAATTTGGTAAGCTTTTACCTACTTGGCTTCCCGGACAATAATCAGTCTCAGTTGTGAACATTCTTCACGGAATTACGATGCTCGTGAACTGTTTACAAAGTCTTTGCTACAGTATCTAAGAACAACGGAGTTAGAATTTGACAAAGATGTTCAGCATGCGGTTAGATCTAAAAAATTATTTAATTTCCTCAGATGGACTTTTCAATTTAGAAGAAAAACCTACTTGTGAAATTTTATTGGTGTTGCGTGAATAAATTGCCGAAAAATCTTAGAAAACGCAAGTTAGAAACGCCTAAAAGCCATTTATTAGGTATTCTAATAAAGTGCTGTAAATTTCCACCGTATAGGAACTATTATTATACCGAACTTCTAAGAAATAGCTGGTTTATACTGCCAACAGAAAGCACAGTCGGGTGAGTAAATTAATCAGAGATCTATTTCGTCTACACCTGTCCACAAAGACTGTTGCTATGGATATATATTAATTATTTCGCTAAGATAGCTAGAAACGTTTCCCTTTATAACTTGCTACTGGTTTAATATATACCTGTTTGCAATGGCCTTGCCAAGCTGTGGCAATTTGCATATGCTGGTGGTATTTTAACTGCTGTATATCTCGAAGCCTTAAAAACAAAGACAATAGGTACTGGAAAAGCTGACAAAGTAAATCAATTTTTGAATTAAAGTTATTGATCGAAGGATGCTTAAAAAATATGTAAAATTGCACTGAATAGCAAGTGTTTGAAGTATTAGCTGATGCTGTGGATACCCATTATCTTTTTCAAGGATAACTTTTCGTGATTTCCTTTTATCAAGGGAGTCTTAAAACGTTTAAGTAGTATCGTCTAGTATCTCGTAGATTTTCACTTATATTTTATTGTTAGCCACGTCCCCAAAATGGTGTAACATCTGGAAGTCGTAATTTGTTCGTTGCTTGCAATCCGTCTATTGGAAAATGCGCGATTTAAATAATTTTGCGTGGGAAGTAGGATATGGAGAGTAGCACCATCGTACTGAAATAACCACATTTCTAAATTTGATTTCTGATCCTTTTATGTCGGTTTCCCGTGTTCATCGGTCCACAATATTCTTAGAGAAAATTATCGGTCGTGCTGACACATTTGCATAAACTTAAGTCGCAGAAGTAGTGTTACGACAATCAAGAAAATATGAAAACGTTTTGAAATGATATTAGGTTATTAATCCGTAGACAACTGGAACATAAACAGCTAAGCAAAATATGTTTATTGTCGGTAGAAGCGCACAAGAGGAATATGCTGGTTTTGCTATCGAGTAATAGGCTTTTAACGAGAAATTAGTGGTTCTGACCCCTGTGTAATAAAAGTGGAAATTTGTTAGTAACGAAGCATCCAATAAACTGCTATTTTAAAGAAATAGTGTCATTGACTAGTTTTTTCTATTATATTGTCAAATTTTTCATAGATATTTTTTTTATGTTACAAATTTGTTAGCAATCATAACTTACAATTCTATGCGCTAATGCTAATATTCTAACTTAAATACTAACTATGAAATGATGAGTAACACACAATCATGTCACAACCCCACATCTAATACAGATCATCCAAGGATCAAGATATAACACACAAACTGGAAATGACCCCTCCAACATAACATTAAACAAATTCTTAGATGAATTCCAGTTAATGTTTAATCAATTAATCCAATAAAATAGTATGGTATTAAACATGCAATCAACACTGGTAGATAAAATGCACAATGGCTAAGTTCCTACGAATAGCAACATGGAACGTTAATGGCGCCCAACAACATAAAGATGAAATCAAACTATTCCTCCATAACAATTCAACCGATATATTTTTAATCAGCGAAACGCACTTTAACAACAAATCTTCTTTTCGCATACCACAATATAAAACTTATTACTCCAACCATGCAGACAATACAGCACATGCCGGAAGTGTAATTCTTACCCGAAGGGGGATCTCGATTGATCATACAGAAATGCAGAGAACTGTATTTTTATGTTACAAATGGAGTTTCCGCATCACATTTGGATGTAATTTCAAACTTGGATCTCTCGTTGGATCACACACAGATAATTGTAACTGTCAGCATGTTTGTCATAAACAGAAATCTTACGCCTGAACTACACACCAGAAAAACAAATTGAGAAGAATATAAACACAAAGCAGAACAAGCAATAAAATAAAATATAAGTCTTAAGACTCCAGAAGAAATCGATAGAGCCCTTGTAGATCTAATCGATATTCTTAAACAAGCAGTCCAACAAGCTGCATCACAGAATGTCTCACAACAAAGACTTAAAAACATATACAAAGAGTTAAAGCAACTAATAGCCGTAAAAAGAGCTAAAGCAAAATGGCAATAAAGTCAGGCACCAGCAGACAAAGCACAATTCAATCGAGCCAGCAACAAACTAAAAGCAAAACTTAAAGAACTAAGTGATCATTCTCTCCAAGAGTATCTTACCAATCTAAATCGACTTGACAATAGTGTCTGGAGACCAGTGGGATCAGCTAAGTGACCCAAAATGCCAGTGTCACCTATACGAAACAAAGATAGACTCATCCCAGGCAGTAGGTACTATGCAAGACAAAAAAAACGGGTACAACTCTTGATAGAGATTTTAGCATAATTTGATTAGCTAAACCGAGGCTTTGAACAATTACGTTTATTATATCCATAGCAACGTCTAAAAAATTAGACGGTTAAGTTAGAAATACCTAGCAACTGTACATATTAAAGCAGTCACATTCACAACAGACCATACTTATTGTACCAGTTTTTTTTGTCTTATATAGTACGTAGCGACGAAGAAAAGGCAGAGCTATTTGCAAAATCTTTATACGACATGATGATCAAGCTGATCAGGAAATAAAACAGGATATCATGACCTTATCTGCAAATACTCAGATCCGATTTTATACCCTAAAAGAAGTTAGACAAGATATCAGACTCACAAATACTAAAAAAGCACCAGGTATAAATAAACTAACGCCGAAAATGATGAAAGAACTTTCAAGGAAAGGATTTTTACTTTTAATATACGTATATAATGCAATTCTCAGACTTAATTATTGGCGTAAACAAATAAAATCAGCTGAGATCATATTCAATAATACCGAAACCAAGGAACGATACAAAAATTGTATCATCGTATAGACCAATAAGCCTTTAGCCTATAATAACGACAGTTCTGGAGCGACTATTACTACGAAGACTAAATCAAGACCACAAGATCGGATGCCCCTCCATCAATTTGGATTAAAAAGTGGCCATTCTACTGTGCAGCAGACTCATCGGATCATTCATGTCATGAATGAAGCACTTGAAAACAAACAATTTTACACATAAACCTAACCTTTGATAAGGTTTGGCATATAGGCCTATTATTTAAATCAAACACTAATTTCCTCTACCATACTTCAAAATCCTCAAATCATACTTGAGTGATCGCATGTTTAGAACAAGGGTAAACCAAGAGGTGTGAGTAGAATATGCCATTAAAGCGGGAGTTCCCCAGGGCAGTATAATAGGACCACTTCTGTACGTGATATATAAACAACTGATCTATCAACTACTGCCAACACTATAACTAGGACGTTGGCAGAGGACACGCTGATTCTTACCAGAGATCACGCCACAGTAACAGCCGCCAGTAAACTACAAAGCCACCTAGATGAACTGCAGATGTGGTTAAAGTGGTAAATTAAAATTAACGAAACCAAGTCTTAGCAACTAGCCTTCACATTAAGGAAGGATCACTGTCCATCAGTTTATATTAATGACATAGTGATACCACAATTTAAAACAAATAAGTTTTCACTTAGACAGCAAATTAACCGGGAAAGAACATATAAACAAAAAGCGAAACAGATGGACTTGGAAATAAAGAGATATGTAATGGCTGTTTAGAAGGACGTCAAACCTATCATTAGAAAATAAAAGATTACTGTACAATACTGTCATCAAACTTATATGGATGTATAGGGCCAAGCTTTGGGGGTGTACGAGTAAATCAAATAGAGCAAAAATACAAAGATGCCAATCAAAAATACTACGAATGATCACAAATGCACTACGGTACTTCACAAATTCAACCCTACACGGTGACCTAAAAGTGCCCTATGTTAAGGACGTCATTGAGGAAGGAAGTGTTAACCATAATGAAAAACTGGAAAGTCACAACATCCTCCTACATCCGCTACTAGAACGTAATGACAGACACAATGAGAGACACTGGCCAATAGACCTAATAAATGGTTGAAGAGAACACCTTCGTTGGAAGGGATCTCATCATGTCATAGTTAATAGTGTACGTATTACAGTACATTCCGCATATCGGGAACCTGCCTATGTTTTTATTAAATCAGATAATAGAGCATATTATGGGTGAATGCTGATATTTGCGGGCAGTGCAAAACCTATATATCGTTTAGTTATTAAAGTATTTCTGCGTTCGGTCAGTAAAAGAGCCATTTAAAAAAGTTATAAAGAGCTTTATAATACGACGAAGCTACTAAGTTCTATCATAAAAGTTGAATCTCTAAACCCTAAATGCGAACTGCCGTAATCCCTGAAATATCAATGCATGGCATACCCAAAAATGTTACTATCGATACTCACATTGTGTTAAATATGCCGGCAATCATGCCTCACAACTTTGCTTACGCAATTATAAGCCTTGTTCCATATACATGGGAATGCAAGACTCCCTCCACTACAGGAAATATTCAATGAAATCCTCCAACCCGGAAGTTTGTTTTCTAGCTCATCAGCTAGAAATAAAACACCTGATATAAGCTAATAGTTTTACGAAATTGTGTGAAAATTAAGTGTTATACGCACACAACTTCCTTTTACAGTGATCTATCCAAAAATTAGATTTTTAATTTTTAAGCATTTATCAAACATTTTCAAAAATTACAAATTCAACAGAAACCGTACAAAATAGAGCGTTAGTTCAAGAATCAAATTTTCTCTAAAATTTTAAGCTGAATTCAAAAATGTAATAATATACTGCGTCTTCTATTTAAAATAGGAGTTAATAAAAGAAATATAAAAAAACAAAAGAAATCCATTTTAGAGGTATTCAACTGAAAAATCACCTATCTCACATCAATACACATTAAAAATGCAATAAAAATGTAAAGTTTGAAAAAAATCGTTAGAACATTTTTTTTAAATCGAAAACGACTGAAAAATCTCAAGCGTAAACACGGTTATGCGATTTTCTTCAAAAGGTTGCTCTCATAACTAGATAGTACACAAAACTTATATATGAAGGTTCAACGCCATACCTCTTTCCGTTATTGAGATATTCTGTTCACACGCAGACAGACCAAGAACAAAAGCATGTTTTTTGGATTCAGGGGACTCTAAAACATGAAAATCTGTTGAAAACTCAATTTCGAATTTTTGGGGTGAATCCAATACTTCCTTTATTGTAAAAGGAAGTAAAAAAACTGAAAGAAGGCGACAACTTTAGATATATTGGAGCCCATATAATCCACGACGGAAGCGGCGCGGTGAAGATAAACTAGTAAGTTGCCTAATAGCCAAACTTCTATCATGTCATCAGCAGAGAATTTTCAGGGAAGAGAAATAAGTAAGCAGACAGATCCTGTTTACCTACCCACTCTCTCGCGCAGTTCAGAATCTTAAGCCTTGTGAACCAAGCGCCAGAATTGGCTGCAAGCAGTGGAACAGAAGGGACAGACTACACAACCCGACAATTAGAAGACCCCTGCACTTGAAACGTCTACAAATGTAGCTTAAGAAAACACAGTTGCACTGGTTCGAGCATGTAATAGGAAACCCAAACATAAGATATCACCGAATGGCATAGGAAGCTTGATTCTCTGTAATTGGGTGTATACCTGTTGAGAGGAAGTAAATAAATAAATTTAAAAAGAAAGAGGACCCAGAGACAGACGGGGTGTTAATTGGAAAAACATCAAAGACAAGTTATCAGAAAATGATTTCATTGGGAAAAGGTGCATACTCTATCCCGCGATAGGAAAGCATGGCAAGCTCTCTATCAAATCTCGACACCTCACGGTAGAGGAGGATCAACTAAGCGAGTTTTAAAATCGTGATTTGATCAGTTTTTAGTTTCTTACAGATTAGATTTTGATAGGTTAGAAGTAAGATTAATTTACGTGGTTAAGTTAGGTAGGAAGCCTCGGTGGGTCAGTGGTTTTTGCAGCTGTAGCCGAAGCCATAGTGAAACACTTTTGCTCGGGAAAAAGTTGACTTCCGGCCCGGGCGGTTCAGAGTGAAGGCTTAGTTTAAGGCAGTATAAGTGACACCGCATCCCCTGAAATAATACAAAAGTAGTTACTGGGATAAAAAAAAATGAGGTTGGATTAGGCCCAACGCATGTAACTGCGTTACAAAACATGTGGGTAAAGATTATTGGGCTAGGGGAGTGAGACGAATGTTGATGACAACTACGACAGCCTCCCTTCCTCAAAATGTTCTCTTCGACCCGAAAATATTCAAAAAGATTTTTCGGCAGCAAAAGAAAAGAATTTTGAAGTGTTTTATTTTAAACCGCGTTACCCTCGACGGATAGAATATGTTCAAGATTTAAAAATTTTGACTTTCTTTATTAATTTTCACCCCTCATAGTTCCCGATCCAAGGAGATACGAATTTTTTTAATATTCCCCTTGAGAAAATCCTCCCACCGTTATACAGTACAAACTTTATTGCAATGTATATTTTTTTATGCAGTAAGCAAGAGTTAAAAATACAGGCCTATATAAAGAACATATTGCATTAACACTATTAATGTGCAACCAAATCTAACAAAAATTTCTAATAAAAATTGGGCTGAAGTTGGTGAGAATTAGGTACAATTCGTAAAAGCAAATTACTTTTGTCGCATTGTTCCTTTAAGATTATTGTAATGTTATGTTTGTTGCTTCTTTAAGTTGTAGTAATAATTAAGCACAACACTTTGTAAAACTCTTTAATTATTCACTATGTACAACAATGTCAACGTGAAAATGAGTAAAGGGTATGGCAAGCCATGTCGATTTTGTTGTCTTGCCCTGGCAGACTCTGGCTGTCCTGAAGCTGCAGTTGAATTGTAAAGATGTTATAGATAGGAAGTCAATGTGCTTGGGTCGTTATCAAGGAGTAAACCTCTATGTTAAAAACTTGGACGACACAATTGATGGTGAGCGTCTGCTGAACGAATTTGCTCCTTTCGGGACAATTACATCTGCGAAGGTCATGTTGGAGGCAGGTCCAAACACAGCGTCTGGCTTAGTATTCTTGTCTTCTCCCGAAGAAGCTACTACGGCCATCAGTGAGATGAATGGTATCAAACCACTCTACGTTGCTTTAGCACGGCTCAAAGAAGATTGAAAAGTCCATTTAACTTCCCACAGCAGATAGCAGCGAAGATGACCTGGAGAAATTCTATACAGACCACAGAAGTGTCATGGATCAACTGAAAAATAAAAACTATTTTATTGGGTGACCTTAATGCGAAGATCGGCCAAGGTATACAACGTAACATAGTTGGTGACTTTGGACATGGGGAAAGAAATGAAAGTACCATCAGATCACTGCTTATTCCTAGGAGAAATAAAACTTAGACTAAAGAAGATTAAACGCCGTGAAGCTCCTTGCCGACTGAACACTGAATATTTGAAGAACAACCGACAAAAGATTGTGAAATCTATGGAAAGTAAACTAGAAATTAATGACCATGAACACAGTATAGAAGACGAATGGAACCAATTTAAGAAAATAATACAGGATGAAACGTCTAACATGACAAAACCCAGACAGAAGAAAAGTGCAGGGATGAACAATGAGATCTTAGACCTAATGGAAAAGAGGCGACAATTCAAGAACCGAAACACTGAACAATATAAAAACAGTAGCAAAGAAATCAGAACAAAAATACACCATGCAAAAGAAAAATGCTATGAAGATAGATGCTCGGAAATAGAAAAGTTACAAGAGAAACACGATTCCTTCAATATGTACAAGAACATCAAAGAAGTGGTTCGAATACGTAATAGAAATACTAGCAATCTAGTAGACAATAACGGTAAACTTATTATAGATGAACAAGAGGAAATGAAGAGATGGGAAGAATATATAGGTGAATTATTTAATGACGAACTACAAGAATACGAAATACAAAATATTAGAACAGGCCCTGAAATAACAATTGACGAAATTGCTCATGCGATAAAAACAGCGAAATTAAGGAAAACGACAGGTCTAGATAACATACCCACTGAAATGCTTCAAATTCTGGAGAAATAGGGAAAAAAATATCTGCTCCACATGTTCAACAAAATGTATGACACAGGAGTTATCCCAACAGATTGACTGAGATCTACATTCCGAAAAAAGCAAACTCAAAACGATGTAGTGAACATCGAACTATTAGCCAAATGAGCCACGTGCTAAAAATATTCCTCCGAGTCATTCACTCCAGAATTAATAATAAAATAGAAGAAAATATGGCTGATACACAATTCGACTTCCGCAACAATCTCTGAACTAGAGAAGCACTATTTATCATCCAAGTTCTAGTGCAAAGGTGTAGAGACATTAATCATCCAGTGTACATGTGCTTTGTGGACTTTGAAAAAGCATTTGATCGAGTCAGACACACAAAAATGATCGAAATTCTCCAGAAAACGGGCATTGATGATAAAGATCTTTGGATAATTCGAAATCTATACTGGAACCAACGAGCCAACATAAGAATAGGCAAAAACCTCTCTAAAGAAATAAACATACGTCGCGGGGTAAAACAGGGGTGTATTTTATCAATCCTGCTGTTCAATATATATTCGGAACATATCTTCAGAGAAACATTAGACGCAGCAGATGTTGGTGTCAACATCAATGGTATAAAAATTAATAATTTAAGCTACGCAGACGACACCATCATAATAACTAGCAGCCTACCAGAACTGCAACTTCTTGTACATAGCCTAACAAGAAATTGTGACACCTACGGTCTAAAGCTTAATACCAAGAAGACCAAGTTTATGATCGTCAGCAAATCACCAGAGAATGCTCCAAGACTCACAGCGTATGGCATACCACTCGAGAAAACATCTAAAATAACGTATCTGTGATGCCAAGTCAACGATAACTGGGACATGACCAATGAAATAAAAGGCCGCATAGAAAAATCGCGAACTGCGTTCTTTAAAATTAAAAAAATACTCTGTCGCAGAAATATCAACCTTAAGTTGAAGATAAGACTTGTGAAATGTTATATATTCTCAATACTGTTATATGGAGTAGAAATCTGGACGTTAACAAACACGCTATTAAAAAAACTAGAAGCTTTTGACATGTGGGTATACCGGAAAATACTTCGAGTGAGTTTGGTTGATATAGTCAGCAACGAATACATACTGCGTCGAATGAAGAAAGAAATAGAAATAATTAAAACAATAAAAATAAGTTAACTTGAGTACTTCGGCCATGTAATGCGAAATCCCACACGATACAATATCTTGCATGTGGTAATGAAAGGCAAAATAATCGGAAAAAAAGCCACAGGCCGAAGACGATCATCTTGGCTTCGAAACCTGCCAGACTGGTATAGCAGATCTACAACAATATTATTTCGGGCAGTTGTTGATAAAATTATCATAGCCAATATGATAGTCAACGTTCGGTAACGGACAAGGCACAAGAAGATAAGACACCAGTAGATGCAAGGAATAGCAAATATGTATATGTTCACCAAATAAGTCAGTTAATTCAACTCAGTGGTCCTGCTGGATACTTTGTTCCTACGTTACCACAACCGCAGCATTTCTATGAGGCATCTCAAATGATCCAAATTCGAACCACACCTCGTTGGTCGGCAAAATCTCTGGTGCATCCACGCGCTCAGGCGGGCACGATCGCCTACGCAGCTGGCACGCATAATTCCTAGCCGTGCAGTCCCTGGCCCTCCCAACCAAGCGGGTGGAATGAGAGGCGACATCTGTATACCGTGTATCACTACAGTTCAGCAGCCCCACAACATGCAAGGACTGCTCTTAGGTAACCACCCGCAAACTGCGGAATCCACCACAAGGGCTTGGAGCTACTCCAGTTCAGCAATGGCTGCGTATTCAAAGACAGGCGCCATTAACTACATACAGTTGGCAGCCGCTCTTCCCCAAGAGCAGAGCCAGATGGTGGGTGAACGTCTGTTTCCACTTATTAAACGCATTGATCCCATTCTCGTCGCCAATGTAATGTTTGTTGCTTTTTAAGTTGTGGTATACTACAATATCCAACAGCATGATGATTCTAGGTTCGACTGTTCGACTCACACATACACCAACAAAGAACGAAGAAAAGTTCGACGCTTCGACTGTTGCGTGCTAAAACATGCACCCCAACAGTGTTGCCAGATGGTCACTGAAAGTGGCAGCAAAATCATCATTAAAAAGCCGGAGATTTGAACTTAGAAACGGTAGACTAATGAGCTCAACGCACAAATAAAAACCAAATCACACAAAAATTTGTAATTATTTTTATATTGTAGAAAAAGTTGCTTTTAACATTTTCTTGTACAATGACAATAGCATTAGGTAGTCATATGAATAACATAAAAACCAATCAATCTGAATCTACATCAGAATCCGAAAGACGATTTCGTGTACATTCTACTTACTTTCACAAAAATTTAACATGCTTGATAACAAAAACATAGTTGGATCATACTTCTAGGCATATTTACTCGTCAAAATCTCTTTTTCTTCAAAAAATCCATGTTTAACACTAAAATTTCAAGGTTGAGTAATACCACAATCAGTAGCGGACTATTTTTACCTTATGCGGTGACAACTAAACTATAGCCTCCCGAAAGAATTATTACATCTTGATTTTGTCAAGAGTTCTTTGATTGTTGGAAAAGTTACCTCTGAATCGCCCACTGTTAGGCGTCTATCACTGGATCGTATCACTCAGGTTTGCGAGGCATACGAAAATACAGGGAAAACCATAGTGTTATCCTTGCAAAACGAGCCAGTGCTGTACGCTGTCTCATGTCAGGTTTTCAATTCCCTGAGTTATGTACAATTGAGCCTATATATGTAAATTTACTAACAACTTGGCAATTCTCAATTCGGGCTGGTTGTCTTTTGCCTTGATTTTATCGGTAATTAATCATCGCTTTGGTTTCATTGAAGGGAATGAAATAATTTTCAAAGTTTTTATTCAGTCAAGTAGATACAAGTCATAATTCTTAATAATTATCCCTAATCTATCCTAACTGAAAAGCCGCTATAGGGGTAGCATCCCCTCTTCAGCTTTGTTTACAATTAGTTAGGACAAAAAAAACAAAAAAAGAAAAATTACATTTTAGTTGAGTTTAAATTTAAAAAAAAATACCTTAATAGGGTGAATGGCATAGAGAAAACTAGATAATTTGAAGTCTTCGCGATCCTCTCGGGCTGTAGAAGTCCTCGGCGAGTCCATGTCCTGGTGTCGTCATCCTCTGTGCCTGGCGCCGGGTCCCGGCGAAGTCCTGCTGGTGTCATCCGCTACACCAGCGAAACGTGCAGGAAGTTCCCGGAGTACGAAGCCGCAAACTGCAAACCAAGAAAACTATAAATAAGCGCCGCAAATGCCGCAGACGGTCTTCCGCTGTTGACAAGCATCAGACGGATGGTCGAACTTCTGACATTTACGACACTGGATGGACTGTAGCTTAGGAGGATGGGAGGGCTCTGCGTAGTAGGTAAAGTGGAACATACGCAGTCCCTTGGTGAGGAGGTGGTCAATGGTGGCTTGGGATTTGGTTATGATGCGGAACATGAAGATGGGTTTGTCGGTGGCCTTGGCGATGATCCTCCAGGTGTTGATGTACTCGAGGCTGGCGGCGGAGAGCCCCGTCTTCACATCCTCGGCGTCGATGTCCAGTTGCACGCCGCATAGCACACAGGAGAAAGTGGGCGCCCTTTCTGCTGCTGCTCTGCGGGGGGCTGGAGACCTGTAGTCCATGGCGATGGTGAGGGGATTGCCTACGTGGTAGGAGGCGAGGCGTTCACGAAGGTCCGCTTGCGGGGAGCTGAATGTAGCAACACCACTGGCGAAGACTTTCAGGTTCGAGATTAGGAGGCCTGGGATCTTCCTACACAGGTGCTCGAGGGCTTTTGGGGTCGCCGCTTCTCGGGGTAAACCGGAAACGTGACAGAATTAATAAGGTTTGACGTAGAGCTTACTGAGGATCTGGAGGAATTGGAGGATTGGGAATTAAAACGTCGACGTCGCGTGACGTCAGCCCAGGAAGCGATGTTGGTGGGGGGTTCAAAGACGGGGGTTTCTGGAGGTATTGGAGTCGGAGGCGGCGATGGAGTCGGTTGCGGAGTTGGCGGTGGCGTCGGCGGTCTCTCGACGAGGTAGGAATCGAGCTGAGGCGGTAGCCTCCGCTTGAAGACCAGCGTTCCGTTTTGATAAAAGTAGATTTACTCATCATCTAAGGAGGGAGTCACGCTCTTGTAGGGGAGTGTATCAACGAGGCCTTGGAGGTAAATGTAGGGGAACATCTTGTAAGCTTGCTTGTCAGTCAGGTGCGGCAATGGCTCCACCAGTATTGGCGGCGGCGTCGCCTTCTTCTTATTCTTCTTCTTCTTGCTTCTTTTACGTCGGCGGTCAGGCGGGGTGTTGGGCAGCTCCTCCACGTCCACGTGCGTGGAGCGAAGAATCCTCTCTGACGGCGGGGCTTGTAGGCCGCTGCTGGACATCACTGGAGTGGAAGGCATCATGGCGGTGGACGTCGGCGGCGGCTGGTGACTCATGTTACTTGCTGTTGACTATTCTTTTTTAATTAACGCCTTTATATTCTTTTTTATTGTTAAGAGTCGAGCAGCTAATACTCCGCCACTGCGGAGCACGTGGAACCAACAACCCCACGTTCTCTTGGACTTTGAATTGAACTGCTGGCTCTGGAAGTTGGGCTGCTCTGGTTGACACGTCTGCTCTGTGCGGTAGCTGGATGCGAGATGTCATTGAAGGGAATAATGGCGACAGTATAAGTGCCAGTCGGATGTTACATTTCTCAAAGTAAAATAAACTTTAACAACAGCAGCGACGATTTCGTACAGTTGTTTGATAATGTTAACTAATGTATTGGTACTCCCATATATTCCACTATGATCCATAAATTTGGCCAGTGGGCATTGTCAAATGCTTTTTCGTAGCCCACAAAGCACATGTAGTACTCTCTCGCCGTTTCTATCAGCTGCCAGACATTGAGGATTTGCCTTAGTAGATGTATAATTATATGTGTTAACCAGTATTCAGGCCACCTACACGTTTTCCATATTCGCTAGGATATCAAATTGATCATTTTTGTCCCTCTTTCGTCTAATGGTTGTATTATGTCGGATGATATTTTATCAATTCCTGCAGATTTGTTGTATTTCAGTTCCTTAATCGCCGGTTCTACCTCGTCTAATAAGATATTTGACTCTTCTTCATTTATCTGGACTTGCGCATCCATACCTAATTCATTTTTGTATAGATTTTTACAGTACTGTCTCCATACCCTAACTACTAAATCCAATTCTGTAACGAGATTGTCTCTTCTATTTGAATATTGCACTTTTTTTTAATTGGGACGTCGTCGGCGCCTGAATCGGCTAACCGAATCGAGTGGTCTTTCTGAATGCTCCCCATATCCCTCGGTATCGCAATTGCATTCCTTCAAGGGGGGGGGGGGCTATCTGAAGCTCTTTTTTTCCTTAGAAATTGACAAATACCATATTTTTCAGATAAGCAAGAAACAAGGCAGCCTGACATATGCCTATATGTGTGTACTCTGTGTCATGCTCCATTATCTCCTTGATTCCGTCTCTCTTCCTCCTCCTTGGTGCCTATAATTTCCCTCATTCCCTTCCCTGTTGCTTCCCAATTTGTTCTGCTCCGTAGCATGAGTGTTATCATGTTTTCGCTTGTCAGTGGTTCTCCCGTTTGCATTTGTATTATCAGTTTTTCCCGGGTCCACCGAGGACAGTGGAAGGCTGAATGTTCTGCTGTGTCAGTCTCCTCACAGTAAATGCAAGCCTCAGATTTTTGTATGTGGAAGCGCTTGAGCTACCCTGCAAAGCAACCATGTCCGCTTAGAACTTGGGTAATATGATAACCGGCTTCTCCGTGTTTTCTATTTGTCCATGTATGAACATCTGGGATAAGCCGTTTTGTCCACTCAGCCTTCCCCTGTATTCGTTGCCATTTCTCCTGCCATTTTTTCTTTGTTTCCGCTTTAATCTCTGCCGTAGTCTGTCCTTCTTCTTTCCTATGCCTGCGGCATCTTTCATCTACCAGCAGTTCTATAGGCGGTACTCCGGCGATCACCTGAAGTGCCTCAACTGACGTTGTACGGTATGCAGCGCATATTCTTATCAGGGTTCTGCGCTGCACACTTTCCATCATTTTCCTATACTTAGCATGTTCCAGTGTCTCGCTCCATATCGGTGCTCCGTAGAGTAGTATCGAGTACACTATGGATGCTAGAATTCTTCTCCGGCTGCTTCTTGCCCCGTCTAGGTTTGGCATTTTTCTGGACAGTTGCATAGCGGTTTTTTGTGCCTTCTTTACTATGTTTT
>CALNHX010006634.1:0-85892 GCA_940337035.1 Agriotes lineatus
AAGGGGTAACCCAATCTTAACATTTGAGAATAATTTATGTGAGAAATGTTAAGACGATTTCCCCTCGAAATGCGTTCATTAGTTTATTGTTCATTGAGGCAATAATTTTGAATCAATAATAATTACTAAAAACTGCTAAATCGAAATCGGACTACCATGAATATGTGTGATGTTGCTATAGTGAATGCACTTTAAATGAGTGGATGTATGTTAAATGTATCTTAACATTCGAGGACGCGATCATGTTAAGCACTGTTTAACATTTCAATGAAAAATAAATAGTTTTCTGCAATTACTTAAGTACTTAACACATTCAGAGAGGTTCCATCTTGAGAGTTGGGAGTATTTAGAACAACGAGTTATACATTTCCTTCTGAACTTGAAACATATCTTGTTTATTATTGTTAATGGGTCGAAAATATGCAAGAGGAATACCAAGTACTTTAGGTTTAAACATCCACTGCTATGGTAGGCAAGATATTAATGATTTAGTGTAATCTCGTCCATAGCGGACGATACGATTTATAAATGTATATTGCTGTATACCTACTCCGTTCACTCCATTTGTGATTCTGAGCAGGATTGGCATGCGCATTCTTTAACAGTGTAGGGTAATTGGTAACAAAAAAAACCAAAGACAAAGCAAAATTTAACAATTATTCATCTTTTTTCATTCATCAAGCGAATCAATGTTGTTGAAAATGGCATAACTGATCCCTCCAGTTCAGCAAGATGCCATGAATGGGTTTTCTGTAACAGAAATACTTTCCACAACTTAAAAATGTCAATGTCCTTTTTACATTAGTAACAGTTTGTAGCTAACTATTTGATACAGAGGTAACAATATTCACATTCGAGGGCTGCTCAGAATCACAAATGAAGTGAATGGGGTATATAAATTTAAAAAATAACTTAAAAAATTGGCATAAGAAATCAGTTCTAGTAACTTTATGAAGATGCTGAAATTTCCGTATTTATAGCTGCTCCCTATAAGAACAGCGAAGAGCGTTCGTGCTACGACAATTAATTCTACAGAATCGTTAACATTTTATCGATCAGTATTGACATAAAATATTATTTAACTAGACCATAATTGCTGCGCATTATAACATTACTAATTAATTATTGTGCAAGATAATGAAATATGATTAAATCAGTGCCTCAATGGTATTAACGAACGTGTTATTGGAACTAGTTTATTGAAATCATTATAGATTAATTCGTTTATTAAATTTTGTTTAAACTCTAAGGAGAATAACTATCAATATTTATACAGCTTATTAATTACCTAGGAGCAGAATATATGCAGGAAGGAGTTCTAGCCACAGGTGCGCTTAATGGTTTGTCTGAAGGAAAGTACAAATCGCAGCGCTGATTACTTTATAATGTCATATCAATGTCAAGCTCCGATGTACAAATATCGTAGAAAAGCAATTTTAATTTCCAATGAAAATGTATCGTCTCAATTCTCAGCATTGTAAATGGTCAATATTCTCAATGAAAAACGTACATCAAAGCTACCACACATTTTTAATGCCATTCGTATGTTTACATTAAATGAATTTATGGCAAACACTAAATCTACCAGGCTGACCATTAGTTAAGAAACTGATATTTAGATTATCCAATGAAAGGTATCGAACAGTTACACCATTTTTTTTTAAATCAGTGACTGCACTGCTTATACTGTTGAGAATATAATTCGTTAAATTTAAGACATTGGCCAATAGGACCTTCTACCATACTGACAATATAGCTACTCGCGATTTTCGATTTGTTGCGAGCTAACTAGGTTTTGTTTCACCTGCCAAATGAACTAATTCAGAAATGTCACCTAATTTTTCGAGGTTAGGCCGTGCGTTTTAAGCGTCAAAAGCTACAAAAAGTGTATTTCGGACAAACATGAATCATTAACATTGATACTCAGGTAGTAAAATAGCATTACGCTCCCTCTCCTATATATTTTAAATCTTTATATTCTCTTCCTAAATATAATTGGTAGTATGTCTAATAATCTATATTTTTTTAGGAATATCATTTCGTAATAATCCCAAAACTGAAAATACAACGAGTCCGTAGGACTCGTTGTATTTTCAGCTTTGGGATTATAACTCATAATATTCATCAAAAAATTATCGACAAAATAGGCATACTACTTATTATATTGCCCCTGATTATATCGTACCTAAATTAGTTATTTAATCTCATGTATTCGTTTGATGCTAATAAATAATGTGAAAAATTGAAATAATCAAACATTAACAATTTACTTTTGAAATTTCTATGACATACAAACAATAATTTCACATTATATTATTTACACACCTAAAAGTTCCAAGAAGCAATTATGTATTTGACAAAATGATAGTGGGCGTTTTCAAAAACAGGTGGCTACGAAATTAAAGTTTTCGCACGAAAGATGGTGTCAAATAGATTATTTTGCATTTTATAGGGGTGCGCAAACTTTTCGTGTCTCGTCCCAATTTTAGTTCAATACATATTTGGGCCCGCTAACATGGCTGGCATGATTTTTATCAATATTTGGTATTTGGGAGGGGTTCTCTGTCGATGATAATTAGGAGAAATAGTATGTTTAAAAAAATTGCACATTTTCTTAAAAATAACAAAATAATTCAAACTAAATACACAAAATGAACATTCTAATAGGAATTGTTAATTTAACTTCTATTCTTAACGCCGCTTGTGGAAATTAGTTCATTTCGAGCTAAGCCGGTCCTACCTATTTAGTACTGTAGATTTAGATTCATGATGCAATCTTAACTAGCGGCGCCATAAATCCCACTCAGTTGGCGTCGGTGAAACATCCCGCAAATATGTGAGCAGCTTCCGCTGCCATTAATAACGTCTGCAATGAAGAATTACTTTTTTGTCGTCATACCCCGTGCGAAGGGAAATGCAGCCTGCTGATTGCAATTTTCTCCTTTTGATCGATATTTGAGTTTAGGTGTTGGTGTCAGCACGTCGCCCCAATGGGTCAATGAGCGAACACATAGTCCGCGGTTGTGGCGAAGCCGTTACTTATTATTCCGATTGAGTCTCAAGCTTTCGAATGGACAGGTTCTCTGGGGTTATGGTACTGTGTACGTAAGTAGCGCAAAAATTAGGAGCCCCCTCTCTTTACGTGAAGTTCTTCTTTAACCACGGTTAAAAAGTCGGATAAACTCTGGTGGCTTCCTAAAAAATCACGAATGACGAAGGGTAAATATTGGCTTGATACTGTATGTACGTCGCGACGTGCTCCCATATACGAGTGTTTCGCCCATTTCAAACAAAATATAGCTATTTCATTGGCATCAGGTGCGCTATTTTATTACAATATTAATTAGCATCTTCAAAGCATTGCTTTCGCTTGCCCTTCTAATAATAAGCTACTCTGTCATTGGCTGGATACAAGTATAGTTAGATAACTTGTAACTACGATGAAGTCTACTAGGATTCAGAACTAAATTTGACGTGTAAATGTCACTTGGTTTTTGTTTTATTCAATAAATAGCTTGCAAAGTTACCCTCTATGTTTCTGTGTATTTGGTAGCATATCTTATAACAGGGGCTGATAGCGGATGCATTGAGAATCAGCGTAAGTACCCGTTGGCGAAGAGCAGAATTCACAATCAATCCCTAAGAAGTAGTATGACGTTTTCCGCCCCCTTCCTCACGTTCTGGCGGCATTAATGCAGATTGAGTTAAGAATTTGTGGCGCTCTAGGCAAATAACAACCTTTATTGGAGTACCATCCCACCCCCTTTGTCTTGATTGTATCTATCGGTGCAGTTAATTGTTACATAATGTTGGGGTTACGTAGCTTTTCTAATAATCAAAACATCCGATTTGACACCCCTGGAGAAAAGTCAGCTTTTCTATTTTGAACAAGCGACGCCCTAGCCTTCCTGGGACGTCGGGGTGTCGTTTTGGTATTAAGTAACGTTTTATGTTGTAACAGAGTAAAATAAGTATCAATAAATACATGAAATTATACAACAATATGAATACAAATATAAAAATCACATTTTAAAATGACAATAGGAAAATCCCAAAAACAGATACGTATTTGATTGTTGTATGCAAATTCAACGTGATCTGTGGGATTGTCTCTTACTCGTAATTTCGTGGATGTTCAGTGGCTGCAATACAGTGCGATTACGTGCATTGTAAACAAGGTCACGGTCGCGCTTGATCAAGTGAGAGCATCCACAAAATGTTACTCTCGCAAATACGAAACATTAAGAAATATAACATAGTAATTAATAGAGATGTATGTAATATAAAAAACTTTATTCTATTACAGTTAAAATTATTTTATGGATATAATCGCGCCCCTGTAACAGTAACGTGGTAAAAAATATTTCTGACTAATAATCGCTAGCATGAAAACTTCGTGCTAGTAAAACTGAGAAACTACATTCTAAAATATATTTACCCAAAAAAATAGAAATCTAAAGCTCTCCAATTTAATAATTTATACATATTGAGATGATATGCTACCTATGGCAATTTTGGCTTCTTTATTATTATTAAATAAATATTGTATAATGTATAATCTGTAACCTCATTTACCTTGCGGTGTAGAGGCTGGTGCTTTATGCGCTGGCATCTGGCGGTACAATGCTCAACTTACCCCGGATTCGGGATACAGAGTTGGAGCGCGCCTTTGGTGCTTGCGCAGCAACCATTGTGTGAGTTATGTGTCTTGGTGATGGGTTGACCTTGTTATTCTATCTCTTAGGTCTGATTAAATAAGTATTAATTAATTAAAAATCAAACAGAACGCTGTACTGCAGCATGCTGTGTGGATGCTTAATTAATTCAGTAATATCCAGATATCTAATGGGTATCATGTGATAACAGTTGTGTGAGATGACTGGTGGGAGTAGTAATGGGCAACCAGTGTGGTTGTTTACAAGTGAAAAAGTATCTTGAAAATAATAATCTATTTTAAAATAATCACGTTAGAGGGCTAGATTTCCTTTAATTGTAAAAGTAATAATTATATATTTGATACGTAATAGCAAGACAACCTTCTTTACGATCAAACTTGACTAAAAGTCATAACTATTATTCAGATTAGAACTTTAAGTTAAAATTGTTTGAAGCCATTTGAAGTGGCAATTTTTGCTTCAACCAGTAAAATGTGCAAGTGTTTGTGGCATGCTGTGCTACGATATATCCAGATCTTAAGGAGTCATAGAGCTGCAACGAGCTATCTTGGTCGTGAACAGCCCAAAGGAGGTGTTTACAGGCTGCCATACAGTTAGGAGCTGATAGAAAATACACTCAGGTACAAGCGATACTTCAAGAGGGTTAGTGGGTATTTCTTATACAAGGTGGCTCACAACCGACTGATACATTGTGTTTCTTCTTTTCTGTCGAAGTGACAGTGCTAACAAAACTTTGCTATTCGCAACAGTTAGTGTAAGTTTTCAAGTTAATGTTTAGTAATAAAAATCGCCCTTCAACAATTGCTGAATTAAAGAATGCAATAGGTGAAGCAATTAACACAATTAATCAAGAGTTATTACATAGGGTATTGAACAGCTGTGTGAATCACTTGGATAAATCTATCGACAATGACGGCGGCCACCTGCCTGATGTAATATTTAAAAAATAAAATTTGGTGTTATTGGTTATTATAAAATCCATGTTTCGTTGTATTAAAAGAAGTATTTCTACTCCAACAGTGATTTAAAATGTATCAGTCGGCTGTGCGCCATCTTGTATTTAATTAAGAAACAAATAAAAAGTTTGGTACGGCAAAATTAGTGGAAATATTTGTAATTTATATTTAGAGAGTAATTTAGAATATTTATTTTTCTAAATTTACATTGATTCGGGTACTCGACGTTTTGGGAAATTATAATTAGAAATTAACATATTTTGGTTTAGGGTATCTTAATTAATTTTAACATCAAAGTTAGAAAAAGTTAGAACATTTGATTAAATAATTTGACAACATTTTTATTTTGATTTATTGTAATGTCAGACTAATCCTTCAAATACTAACTAACTGATTGAATAAGAAGATTTAATTGAATGTACAAGAGAGTGTAATTGACCAAAGAAGTCAATTTGATAATAATTTATAATAATTCAGTCTTCAACAATAAGAAGATTAATAAGTTTAACATTAATTCATTCAGGTGAGGACGAAAGAGAGTCTCATTGCTTAATAAACTGTCTAGCCGAGGTAAATTTTAAATAAGAATCACATGACATAATTTCAAATGTCATATTTTCATTAGTAAGAAATGTCAATTGAAAATAATTCAATAAGTAGAAAGGTAAGTGTTTGAGAAAATATTCTTGATACTACTTCTTCTTAATAAGCAAGAGGGTAGATATCCATTTAATATTTGTTATATAAAAATTTTGGTTTGCAAAGTGGAGCTGCGACCAAAGATATATGACAACGCAGAATTGGTACTTTTTAATTGCTACAGACAGAAGTATTATGAGAATTAAACATTGATAGGTTTATAAACCATAATTGATAAGTAATTTATAATTTTATTAGACTAAGAATAGCATATAAGTTTCAAGGTTCCAGGTTTCAGCAAGGTTTCGATTAACTTAATTCGATGTTATGATTTAAAAAGATAAGTGCTAAGTATGATTTTGGTAAATGCTCAGACATTGGAAGTAACGTGTAAGACATGATAATCAGATAGTGTTAGTAAAAAGGGTGGCGAAACAACACAGAGACAATGTGCAGTTTGTATTCAGTGCGACATGCTATGCTGGTGGTCAAAGGGTTACTGATTAAAAAATTATGTAACATGCCTAAGAGCATAAAGCAACATGTAGCGTTACAACGAATTTATTTTGTCATATAAAGTTTCCTATTAATTTTATGAACCGACTCCCCTGAGATAAGGACTGTTTTCATGTTCACCGGAGCTAAGCCCTAATTTAAACCAAATAGGTAAAATATAGAAAGAACAGTAAACCATTTAATTTGGTAATAAATATTATATTCTTTTAATTTGCTCTGAGATTGAAAGGCAAATTCTCAGTTAAAACTAAACCAATTCATAAGGTGTAGTATCCCTTGTCCTAATTATAAATCTTATATTTTTATTAAAAACTCCTATTATAAAGCAAGGCTGCTATTACAATATATGAACACCCATGTCTTAGTTTTAGATATTCTGTTGCAAATTGTTACGTTCTGAGATCGTAAATCTTTGATAGTTAGCACTTTAACGACTCTAATACCGTATGATTGAATACTTTCATTCTGTAAAGGGCTGTGTAATTTTTTTGTATTTGTTAAAATGGCATTACTAATATCATTTCCACTGCCCTCAAGAAGATAGTAGTAGAAGTATTCGATCATATGGTAGCTACTACTTATCCCTGATATATTATAAATTATCAACGTTGATTTATGTTACGTATATATTGACCATTATTTACCACAAACTTTGAATGATTTGTTACTGATGATAAAATCACATGTGTGAACTTGGCAATATTTCCCCGTAAATCGATTAAGGCCAAATTACCTTTTCCGAATAAGCACTTTTTGAAAGTTCTTGCTACTAGGTAAGTTCAAATCACATTTGTAGTCCCTTTTACTTTTTCTGATTTTAAAAATTATTTACTGGGCAATGCTACGCTGCAAAATCTCGACAACGAAGCTCATCAACTAAAGGTCCATGAGATGGCACCTACTCTGAATGTCGGAAAGTCTTATTTCCTGCAATAGACTGCGACATGGTACCCCCGTTTTTGCAACGTACTTGAGTTACAACTAGGCAGACTATCACTAGTTGTTCTACCAATCTGCCGGCAAGTGTAGGTTTGGGTTATCTTTTTGTACAACTTTTAACTGTTTTGAGGTCATGTAGTAAGTTGGCTAATTTGATTATTATTTGCGCTGATTGCATTTCACTTTGCATTTATATCCTGAATTTTTCGTTTTCATAAGATTGGTTGTTGTGTCTATCTTTCGTTTGGTTTTTCGGAACTCCACTACGTGGCATCTCAAACCATTCAAATGCAAGCCCTAAAACTAATTTTTACACACTAAATACATAGATAGTATTGTCTAGAGCTACATAAAAAGTAGTACAATGTCATAAAAAATGTAAATATAAACAACAGTACTTTAATCGTTAAGACGCAGTTTCTGGCTATCAATGCAAAAGGCAAAATTCATGCACGTTAGTGCACCGGCACCATGAAGAAAATTCTCGTGCGAAGTAGTAATAATTTGAAGATATAACTGCTTGAATTGGCTTCCACTATCAATAGGGTAATGAAGTTTTAACGTGCATATAAGTGCACCAAGAACGTTATCAATTACTATGGGAAAGGTAACTAATTTTTATAGTTTTA
The DNA here is from genome assembly GCA_940337035.1 of Agriotes lineatus. Classification (NCBI taxonomy): domain Eukaryota; kingdom Metazoa; phylum Arthropoda; class Insecta; order Coleoptera; family Elateridae; genus Agriotes; species Agriotes lineatus. The sequence goes on from CALNHX010006634.1 coordinate 8,356, forward strand.
TTGTTCGTATATTGTTCAAGTGAACAGCTTCATTTACGTTGCATCTCTACAACCAATTTGATTTTCTAAAGTTACGTGTGTTTTCGTAGTCTGTCAACTCATATGGCATAAAAGCTGCCAAGGCTATAATCACAGGAATCTAATCTACTAAATTTTAATTTCCGATTGTTGTTTTTCTCATTCTGGACGGAACTCCATAAAGTTAAATGACTCGTGTTAGCCATCTAGGGAATTAACTCTTCGCAATCAACGAGCTGATTAACGTACATAAGTACTACATATTTAGTGAGCCACTTCGTTTCACTTAGAATTTTGCGAAGTAAAATCTATAATGACAATTCCACTGTAAGTAGTTAAATGACAGTAGTAACATGGAAATCCTTTACTTGGTAATTCTGTGCTAGTTTGTTTAATAGTTTTGTTAGCACTGGCTTTATATTGAGTCATTTCATTGCGATTGTTTGCTGGAAGCTTTTACATCACATGATATGTATCCTTATCTATATCTGAACGGTTGCGACCTGATGCATATGCATATCGGAAAATTTCTTTATCTTATAAGAAAGCTGGTGAAGATACTGTCCGCTGTTGTTAGGTTAATGCAAGATTTGGTGTTGAAACAATGATGTTACAATTTGAAGCTATTCTCTCTAAAGCCATTTTGTATCAATTTTATTCATACTCGCTGTAATCACTATCGTTCTGTTGCAAATAAATATATTTTTATTACTAATCAAACTAATCACGATATAGAACTCTAACCTAGTGAACGTAATTTAACATTGTACATATTATAATTACATATTATTACTAAGTAGAAATTAACTACTTAGGTTGAATGGTTGGCACATATTTAACATTCCATGAAATATAGAACTGTTGCCATACTTGAAGTATTATTTTTGAAATTAGAACTCTATTCAATAAATATGTGTTCAAACAAAATACATATAATAGGTCACGGATAATAAAATAGTGCCATTGAAAGCATTACCTCTGTCATATATGCATAATTGTTAACGCATTCCATTATTTTTATAAATTACATAACAATGAAGTTCAAATCGATGACCACGGCATACCCCGGATGAACCTACCATGAAGGAGAACGGCCGTGAAAGCCTGCATTCGACTAATGCAAAATAAGTTTATAGTCAACAAGGGGTCTGCGTCAAAGTTGTACTCTATCACCTACATTGTTTAAAATTTATCTTGAGAAGACATTAGAACACTGAACAAAAAACTTTTGGAAAGATGATAGATAATAGCGAGGGACGAGGACGACATAGCTATATGTAACGTAAGCTAAACGATGAATATAAAAAATGAGAGTTATATATTAATACATAAGTACAAAACTCAATACTTAGTTACGGGTTGTAACGGCCAGGGTTTAATTCTGGAAAATAACACATTGCAGAGAATTTAAATATCTGGGTGTGACGATTACTAATGACGGAAATAGTAATAAAGCTATTAAGACAAGACTCGGTCAAGGAAGAAGTGCGATACAGAAGTTGAACTCAATATGGTGGAGCGACAAACTGACTAAAACTACAAAAAGAATCAAATCAGCTATGAAATCAATTGTAACTTACGGTTTTGGAAACTTGGGCTATTAATAAAAGATATAAACCACGATTACAAGCATTGGAGATGGACTGTCTTCGATGAAGCTGTAGAGTGTCACTCCTCGAATACGTAACAAATGAATAAATAAAAAATTGAACGGAAATTGACACCATTGTTATATACACCATAGAGAGAATACAGTTGTCGTTGAACGGTCATCTCAGGAGAATGACTGATGATAGATAACTAAAATTATGGCAATGGGTTCCTCCAGAAAAAGGAAAGAGTGGAAGACCTAGAAATACCTTGATGAAAGGACTGCAATAAGCCATGAGAGGTAGAAAATCTTGATAATATATTTCACAAGCAAGAAATTATAAGAGATATTTGTTTTACGCATATAGCAACTCAGGATTCGTAAAATACAAGATACATAAAAAAGTTCGAAGGGTTCATGGAAGTAAACATTAACACAATTATTAGAGGATAAAAAAGAGAAAAACTGTTGTAATTGTTGACGCTTTGAAACTCACATTTTTGACAGCTTAATTATTATCATATAGTTCAGCATTACAAAAAAATTACGCGAGCTGATTGAACACTTAACTTAGAATAATTGTACTAATCTTTTTGCTTCATGCCACTGTTCAATAATTTTCTGCAATCTGAAAACCGCGAGCAGCTACGTCCCAAATTTCTCCAAGATGGCTGCTGCTTTAAACTCGTCCAAAACCAAATTCCTTCGAAGAAGTTGTATAAGTTACACAAAACATGATACATTAGCACTAGGTTTGGATGAAAACACCGTACATAAATGACAGCTATTTATTTACACGTAAGTAAATGATCCACAAATAATTTACAACATACGTCACATCAAAACAATTTACTTAACCTCTGAAAATGGACTAAGACGGAGCGAGTTTTTACCGTTGAAATAAAACTATCAAGTCCTCGGAAGTTCGGCGTTCTTTCCTTATACCCTTGGAAAAAACAAAAGTTTCTAAAAACCATTAATTGGCTGAAATTGACATCAGCTTAAGAACAATTGCAAAGTAACGCGCAAAATACATTAAAACAAAATCGAATCGTGAATTAATAAGATGCTTACGCTATGTTTCGTGTTCATTACAATATTTTCCCGCCTCCAAAACCCCTGTTTCCCAAATAAAGCTCCCGTACGTCACGCGGCACAGCTGCGCCAATCAGAAAAGGCCACTCCGTTTTCCCCCCTCAAAAAACACAAGGGTGAGAAGAGCAGACAGACGACAACGACCAGTGCTGCAGATCAGTGCAAACGCCTCGAGCCCCGCGCCTCACGAACTCCAAGAACCAGAAAGGGCACGGCTCCAACACCCACCCAGGGGTCCGCTCCAGGCGAGCTTCAAGTACGTACTTCCGCACATTTCCACTTAATTTCTAACCCCTACCCTTTAGCGTTCCTGCCACCCCCGCTGTCCGGCCACGGCGCCGTCGCCCACCGGGATGCTAAAAATGCAATATTAATGTCGAATGTATTTAAACCGTCTCATTAAATTCGATGCTGAACTCAACATTGTTTTATTTCACCCGACGACAGACAGACAGGTGGCTGGTCCTTCAACCCGGCTCGAAGGACCAAATGAAGCGGGTTGAAGGACCAGCCACCTGTCTGTCTGTCGTCGGGTGAAATAAAACAATGTTGAGTTCAGCATCGAATTTAATGAGACGGTTTAAATACATTCGACATTAATATTGCATTTTTAGCATCCCGGTGGGCGACGGCCGCCGTGGCCGGACAGCGGGGGTGGCAGGAACGCTAAAGGGTAGGGGTTAGAAATTAAGTGGAAATGTGCGGAAGTACGTACTTGAAGCTCGCCTGGAGCGGACCCCTGGGTGGGTGTTGGAGCCGTGCCCTTTCTGGTTCTTGGAGTTCGTGAGGCGCGGGGCTCGAGGCGTTGCACTGATCTGCAGCACTGGTCGATGTCGTCTGTCTGCTCTTCTCACCCTTGTGTTTTTGAGGGGGGAAAACGGGGTGGCCTTTTCTGATTGGCGCAGCTGTGCCGCGTGACGTACGGGAGCTTTATTTGGGAAACAGGGATTTTGGAGGCGGGAAAATATTGTAATGAACACGAAACATACCGCCCACCAAATCACGACCCGGCGTGATTTCCGAAGAAAAATGAAAACAAACTGAAATCGTGCACACGGGTGCGGTAAATAAACTTTCAGAACGCTGTATGCTATGCTAAACTAACTATACAATAAAATAAATTGAACAAAAATAGAGTCAAGTACTATTGGCTTGGTAAAGGACATAACTTCACACAAGGGCGTTTGAATGTTCCCCGAATCAGTTTTCACTGTAGCTACTCGGGCAATACCATCTTGGCCAGGGTGAAGGGCAACAATGCGACCTAGCTTCCATTTGAGCGGAGGTGCAGTGTCGTCCTTTACAAGGACCAAGCGTCCCCAATATCCGCGTTTGACATATTGTTTGACGCGTACCACTTTCCCCGCTGATACAATGTGTGGAGGTACTCGTTCTTCCAACGAGACCAGAAGCTCTGTTGAAGCTGTTGTATCAGCTGCCAACGTGATAGGCGAGAGAGGTTTAAGTGGGACAAATCTGGGTCTGCCGGGGCAGTGAGGGGTTCTAACGTGAGGAAATGCCCTGGGGTTAATGACTGCAGGTCATTGGGATCCGTGGACAGGGCACACAAAGGCCTGGAGTTCAGAAGAGCCTCAATTTGAACGACAAGGGTATTGAGTTCTTCAAGGGTGAGCACTTGGTCACCGATAACACGGGAAAGGTGCGTCTTCACAGCTTTCACGCCACTTTCCCACAATCCGCCGAAGTGGGGGGAGGAAGGAGGATTAAATTGTCAGTTGATGGCTTCAGCTTCTGTGGATAATTTCATGCATTTCGCCAATTCCCGATTTTGCGCCAACGAAGTTAGTGCCACAGTCACTGAAGATCATCGAGCACCGACCCCGACGGGCGACAAAGCGTCGCAGGGCCGCGAGAAATACTGGAGTCGACAAATCCGAAGCTGTTTCAAGATGGAGCGCTTTAGTGGTAAAGCACACGAAAAGACACAAGTAACACTTGAACGACTTTGCCCCGCGGGTTCTACGCGACACGATTTTGAAGGGACCAGCAAAGTCAATACCGACAACGCTGAAAGGTTTGGCCTGCAAGACGCGAGGCGTTGGCAGGTCACCCATTTGGGGGACAAAGAAAGTAGGCTTGAGCCTGAAAACACCGTTGGGCATTTCGAAAGAACGTTTCGAATTATTCGACGAGCACCCAGAATCCAGAAGTTCTGTTGTATCAAGTAGAGGGTTGTGTTTACACCTGAGTGAAGATACAGCAGATGGGTGTGCCGAACAACCAGTTCTGTAAATGTGTGCTGACGAGGTAGCAAAGCAGGATGCTTGGCTGTAAAAGTCAAAGTCGACTGTGAGAGACGGCCGCCAACACGTAGAACACCATCTGCGTCTAGAAATGGGTTCAGTTTCTGGAGGTGTTTGGGGAGACTATTACCTTTACGCAAATCCGAAATTTCTCGTGCAAACTCTATGCGCTGAATACATCTGACGATCACCAACAATGCTCGCTGGTACTCGAATTTCTGAGAGGTGACCACTGTGGCTTTCTTGATTTCGGCAGTTTTGAGAGAAACGTAAACAATAAGCTACGATTGCTTGAATCTTGCGCAAGGACGAGAAACCTTGCCAATAGCGACTCTACAAGAGCAGGCGCGGTTTGCATGAATAAACCAATCTTTTTCTCCTCAGGATCGGTGCACGGATAGGCGTCACGTGATTTGTCATCCGGCATGAATCACATGGTTCAAACAAGAAAGAGGGGGCCCGCCCACCATAACGAGCATGAGATCAGACCTTCTGGGAGAAGCCCGCGAGAAGCCGGGTCTGCAGGATTGTCAAGGGAGCTAATGTGTCGCCAACATTCAGGAGGACACTCTATCTTGCGTGGCCTACTTTCCGCCTTACCGATAGCGATGGTCACCTAACAACGCGCCTAGTCATGGCCAAATCTAAGGTCGCGCCACTAAAGCGGCTTTCAATCCCTAGGTTAGAGTTATGCTCAGCCGTGCTGCTATCTAACGTAGTTGAATTTGTACTTAATACCTATAAGGATAGAATTAAGTTTGAGAAAATAGTTGCATGGAGCGACTCCACTGTTGCTCTTCACTGGATTCGGTCTTCACCTCGCAGGCGGAAAACTTTTGTTGCCAATAGGGTTTCCCATATTCAAGATAGAGTGTCTCCTGAATGTTGGCGGACACATTAGCTCCCTTGACAATCCTGCAGACCCGGCTTCTCGCGGGCTTCTCCCAGAAGGTCTGATCTCATGCTCGTTATGGTGGGCGGGCCCCGTCTAGTAATGGGTTCAGTTTCTGGAGGTGTTTGGGGAGACTATTACCTTTACGCAAATCCGAAATTTCTCGTGCAAACTCTATGCGCTGCATACATCTGACGATCACCAACAATGCTCGCTGGTACTCGAATTCTGAGAGGTGACCACTGTGGCTTTCTTGATTTCGGCAGTTTTGAGAGAAACGTAAACAATAAGCTACGATTGCTTGAATCTTGCGCAAGGACGAGAACCTTGCCAATAGCGACTCTACAAGAGCAGGCGCGGTTTGTATGAATAAACCAATCTTTTTCTCCTCAGGATCGGTGCACGGATAGGCGTCACGTGATTTGTCATCCGGCCATGAATCACATGGTTCAAACAAGAAAGAGGGGCCCGCCCACCATAACGAGCATGAGATCAGACCTTCTGGGAGAAGCCCGCGAGAAGGCCGGGGTCTGCAGGATTGTCAAGGGAGCTAATGTGTCGCCAACATTCAGGAGACACTCTATCTTGCGTGGCCTACTGCCGCCTTACCGATAGCGATGGTCACCTAACAACGCGCCTAGTCATGGCCAAATCTAAGGTCGCGCCACTAAAGCGGCTTTCAATCCCTAGGTTAGAGTTATGCTCAGCCGTGCTGCTATCTAACGTAGTTGAATTTGTACTTAATACCTATAAGGATAGAATTAAGTTTTGAGAAAATAGTTGCATGGAGCGACTCCACTGTTGCTCTTCACTGGATTCGGTCTTCACCTCGCAGGCGGAAAACTTTTGTTTGCCAATAGGGTTTCCCATATTCAAGATAGAGTGTCTCCTGAATGTTGGCGACACATTAGCTCCCTTGACAATCCTGCAGACCCGGCTTCTCGCGGGCTTCTCCCAGAAGGTCTGATCTCATGCTCGTTATGGTGGGCGGGCCCCGTCTAGTAATGGGTTCAGTTTCTGGAGGTGTTTTGGGGGAGGACTATTACCTTTACGCAAATCCGAAATTTCTCGTGCAAACTCTATGCGCTGCATACATCTGACGATCACCAACAATGCTCGCTGGTACTCGAATTCTGAGAGGTGACCACTGTGGCTTTCTTGATTTCGGCAGTTTTGAGAGAAACGTAAACAATAAGCTACGATTGCTTGAATCTTGCGCAAGGACGAGAACCTTGCCAATAGCGGACTCTACAAGAGCAGGCGCGGTTTGTATGAATAAACCAATCTTTTTCTCCTCAGGATCGGTGCACGGATAGGCCTCACGTGATTTGTCATCCGGCCATGAATCACATGGTTCAAACAAGAAAGAGGGGCCCGCCCACCATAACGAGCATGAGATCAGACCTTCTGGGAGAAGCCCGCGAGAAGCCGGGTCTGCAGGATTGTCAAGGGAGCTAATGTGTCGCCAACATTCAGGAGACACTCTATCTTGAATATGGGAAACCCTATTGGCAACAAAAGTTTTCCACCTGTGAGGTGAAGACCGAATCCAGTGAAGAGCAACAGTGGAGTCGCTCCATGCAACTATTTTCTCAAACTTAATTCTATCCTTGTAGGTATTAAGTACAAATTCAACTACGTTAGATAGCAGCACGGCTGCGCATAACTCTAACCTAGGGATTGAAAGCCGCTTTAGTGGCGCGACCTTAGATTTGGGCCATGACTAGGCGCGTTGTTAGGTGACCATCGCTATCGGTAAGGCGGAAGTAGGCCACGCAAGCATAACCTGTCTCTGACGAGTCACAAAAGGCATGCAATTGGCAAGACATACTTGATTCTTCAGCTAGAAGGCGCGGAATCTTGATCGAAGACAGAGCCCTAAGCTGTGACTGATATTGACCCCATCGAGAGCACACATCCTCTGGAGGTGTGTCATCCCAGCCCACACCTAACGTCCAAAGATGCTGAATTAATCTCTTAGCGAACAGGGTTAGAGGACACAGAAACCCAAGTGGGTCATAAATACGAGCGACCTCTGATAATATGGCGCGCTTGATGCAAGGGGAAATAATTGGTTTGACTTCAAAAGAAAAAGCTATCCTGTGCTGACTGCCACTGCAGTCCAAGAACCTTGATCACAGTGTCGGTATCACTGTCGAATGTCAGATGCTGTGACTGACGATGCGAGGGGGGAATGTTTTCCAACAACACAGGGTGGTTGCTTGACCATTTCCTAAGCTCGAAACCACCGGTGTCAAGAAGCTCAACAATTGTTTGCGCAGCTCTAAAGCCTCTGATATGGAATCGGCTCCACATGCGAGGTCATCCACATACAAACTAGACCTAAGAGCCTTCGAGGCAAGGGGGTAAGCCTCGGCACCCTCTGACGCCAGCTGTAACAAGGTGCGGATAGCAAGAAATGGTGAGGATGAAACGCCATAGGTGACTGTATTTAGCCTATACGTTTGCACTGGTTCATTTGCAGAGAATCTCCATCTGATTAACTGAAAACAGCAATGTTCGTCTATAACACGAATCTGCCTAAACATCTGTCTAACATCGCAAGTAAACACGAATTTATGACAACGAAATGAAAGCAAGACGGAGCATATGTCCGACTGTAGCCTTGGTCCGACCAGCTGCGTGTCATTTAACGAGATACCATTAATATCCTTCGCCGAAGCATCAAAAACGACTCTAATTTTAGGTGAATCACCTTCTGCTTTGAGGACGCAGTGGTGCGGAATGAAATATTCTTGGCCTTCTTCTGACGGAGTACTGAACAAGAACATGTGACCGGACTCCAAATAATCCCTCATAAAGTCTGTGTACAGATCTCTTAGAACAGGTTGTGTGAGCAAGCGCCGTTCTAGAGAGGCAAGGCGACGATCAGCCTGTGTGATTGTGTTGGCAAAGGAGGGCTCCTTTGTCTTGAATGGAAGACGAACCGAAAACCGACCTGAGATGCCACGAGCATGAGTGTCCCCTAAAAATTGCCTCGGCCCTTTTCTCTTCGTCAGAAAGACATTCTTTAGAGCTGACCTGTTCGACCTCCCAAAACTTCCTCAAGGTCTCTTCCACGGGAAATTCGAGAGATGCAAAAAACGAGCTAACAGCCACGGGCTGTTCGGTGGGTGTAGGTCCCAGGAGGACCCAACCAAAGCATGTGTTCAACGCAAACGGTCCCTCTACGTTGTTGGGAGGTGGACACCTGACCGCCGTAGACGATGCTAGGGTAGATGTCAGCTCCTAGGAGAATATCAACAGGTGCTGGTGTGTTCCAGCTGGGGTCGGGCAAATTGTATGCCACTAAGATAATTCCATCCTTCGAAAGGCAACGAAGAACTAGGCAAATTAGCACATATTTTGGGCAAGGACGATTGTGTTCAACAGTGAATACCTTCTCAGGCAATATACGTGAGCGAATCTGGCATGTTGTAACTCCGCAGGAAGGGTTTGAGTTAGAATTCCCAAGACCAAACACAGAGACTTGTGAAGATGATCTGGGCAAGCGCAGTCTGCGTGCGCAACTATCAACAATAAATGAGGCCTGAGAGCCTGGGTCTAGAAGAAGACGGCAAGGTTTGTAATTGCCAAAGCCATCACGAACCTCTACAAGCGCTGTAGACAGTAAGACCGTTTTCCTACTGGAAGAATTTGAAAGCAGAGCAGTAGTGTGAGAACTTACGTTTGCTGATGTGCTAACCGAGGGTGCTGAGGTAGCCACTTGCGAGGCCGCTAGCTGGGGCTCGGCAGAAGTGGACTCAGACCTGGGCTGTTGCTGATGTAGCAATGTGTGGTGCCTACCACTGCAGGTCCTGCATGACGACTGCGTTGGGCAATGTGAAACCATATGTGAACTTCGAAGACAGTTGAAGCAAAGGACGTGCTTGTCGCACTGCTGCCTGACGTTCCGAACAAGACTTGGCAAGAAACGTCGGACATCGATATGAGAGGTGCAATGCACTGCAGAAATAGCATGAACCCTTAGTACTGGGGTTTTGCTGTGTAACATTTGCGACTAGAGATTTAGCGCGCAATTCCGAAGACTGATTTGCTTTTGCATGTGACCGCGATTCGGACTTGATCTGTGTGGATCACTGCTAGTAATCAAATTAGTTTCTAAAGCTCGACATTGGTTAGCCGCGAATTCTTTCAAATCATTGTATTTGGGCATGCTCACTTCAGCAAACCGCATCTCAAAACGCTTACGAGTAGACGGATCTAGTTTTTCCAAGAGCCAATTGAAAAGAGTAAAATCCCATAAATCGACCTTTGAGTGTTGGTCTAACGCATGCAGATTTTCCGTGAAAGTATTCAACAAGTCGCGGAGTGATTTAGCAGAGTCTGCTATCGCCTTGGGGGCATTAGACACAGACTGCCAGTAATAGGTGACCAAAACACGCTCATTTTGGTACCTGTCAACGAGAGAATTGTACGCGATATTGTAATTATCAGACGTCAAGGGGAAGATGCTTAACTAAAGCCAGTGGTTCCTTAGATAAGGACGCAAACAAGTACTGAAACCTTTCTACATTCGATAATGACGGATTGTCATGTATGAGTGTGTTAAATAATCCGTAAAAATTTGCCCAAGATTGCAGATCTCCATTAAACTTTGGCAGATCGATGCGTGGGAGTTTCACGTTGCAGTGAGATTGAGCATGATCGCCGTTAACCGATCTGGACCCTGAAGCTATCGATAAACGATCATCGTTTAAGGATTCGCGCGAAGCCGACTTGGCACCCAAAAATACAGATCTAGTCTCGGTTTTCAACATCTTTGTTTAATAGCAGATGCACACCTTTAATTTCGTTGAATAAGCTGTCAATCTCTACGATGTGGGCAAATAAGGAATCTAACGAATTGCTGTCTGAATCGTCCAAGAGGGTTTGCTCATTTATAGCTTCAAATTTGTTATAAATCTCGAGAGCATTATCATATGCAGCTAGAAATACGTGTTTGCTTACTTAGGGCTACACAAAAAAATTAATTGCGCCATTGTCTTCAGGGCATTTCGAAGCACAACGGTCCAAATTTTACATCGATTCGAGCTAGTTCCATGTCGAATCTTTTTTAGCATGAATAGTGATTTGCCTTGCACAAAACCCAGATTTGCTGCTTGAAAGGTGGTTCCACAGCCCTGCTCCACGTGCATGAATGTTATGTATAAGGAGGAATTTTATTCACGAAGATCTGCGCAAATTGGCTCAAGTGATAGTTGCATCCTGAAAACAACACCTCCTCCAAGTATGTGCCCACTTTATAGGCTGCACGGACTCCTCATAGAGCATTTTTGGTGCAGTAATAGGCTTGTAGCAGCTCTAGCTTTACTGGTACGTAATTTTGTAGCTTTCATGTGCACAATATTCAATTTCCTATGCTTGCAGCCCCCCCGATCTTAAAACACACACATGCTCCTCAGCTATGGCCCTTGGATTTTGCAGCTGCGGTCCCAATTTCGTGTTGTCGACGGCATTGGCTTCCAATGGACTTCAGACCCGTTCCTATAGCAGTTCCAGCGTACAGAAAACGGCCTCATCTGCTTCGTTAGTACACCGAGTGTATAATGATTTCTGGTATTCGGACCCGGTTTTACAAACACTTCAACCGTTTGCATTTTTTCCCGCAGACCATGAAAGAAACCCGAATCGTCTGAAATGCACTTTTCGTGTGTTCTTAACTTAAATTATCTATAAGTTATATGGCTACTATTTAGAAGAATCTCCTAAATTGTACTTTTGAAACAAACTTATGCCCTACATGTGATTATTTACAAACGGTCGAATAAATTCTAGGGCAAGGACATCTGTCTGTGTCGGCAATTTTTCTTTAGAAAACTTTGTTAGTTATTCGTTACATCAACTTGTAAATATCTTCAAGGTACAAGTGAATGTCCACATCAATGTATTGCTACGACTTCACGTATCGCGCCATTAATCTGTACTGATTCGGGTTCTTACTTCTTGTACCCTATTATTATATGTTTATGATTTTTTTTTATCAATTTAAATTGCCCTGTTTATTATTTGAATGTTAATAATTATCCTTTGTGCTAGCTCCTGAAAATCAGGGGTGGATTCCTTTTATGTAAATTGCCTATTCTGAAATCTGATTTGTAATAAAATTAAAATAAGAACATCAGATTTCTAAATAGGCAATTTATTTCAAGTCAAACAAATTTGAAAATTAAATGACAAATACCAAATCGTTTCATTAGTCACACAACAGTATCAAACAGTAAGTAATTCTTTAATAATAAATTCACCTATTAAGTCTTTAACTGACCACCTTTAACTCGAACTTGTCAATGTCCTGGATGTCAACCAATATGCTCCACTCTGCCTACTATCACGACCGCTTCAATTCCCAAATACAGCAAATAGCTCCAATGACAGACAAGATGTCCAAATTGACCAGAATCAGGGACACAAACTCCTACACAGCATGAAACCAAATACACCCCAGCTGCATCCACCACTGCATCCGCCAAAACCCCTCAAACGTGCTTTCTCTACCAATGGTCCTTACTTGGAATTCTCTCCTAGCACCAACAGCTCGACGTAATCCAAATCAATTGATATACAATGTCAAATGTAATTCTCCAATAAACTTCACTTAGTACTTTTCTCTATTTATTCTCCTTTGTAGATTAGTTCTGCTCCCAGTTTTTGCTTTTTACCACATACTTGCAAGCTTCCTTAGTTTTATATCTCTTCTTCTTCGTCAATTAAATTTCATTTTCATATCACCACGCAAATTTAGTCTTACAAATAACCCTTCTTAATCTGCAAACATATTAATTTTAAAATAGGGTTTATTTTTATACTTTTTTATTACACCAAATTAATTACAGCCACATTTTTTTAAAATTTGTTATCTCAATAATCAAAACAAAAAGTCCTTAACCATATCATTTTCTACTTTTAACACCTTAATTTTGATTTCTACCTACTATTTACAATATTTTATTTCGATTAAGTATTTGTCATTATCTTCAAACCTTATCTTTTTTTAATATTACATTATATTTGAAATCCATTTGCCATATTTTTATTCAATTATAAATTATATTTTCTTTTCTAATTGCATACTAATTATTCATATTCCCGATTGATATTTAAAATTGATCCTGATTATACGTATTTTACTATTGTAATCCTTTAATCGTATTTTAAAATTGCTTTTTATACCCCTGTTTATATTATTACAGTATATACAAAATAATAATTATGAATATGTTATTAACCGCAACCAACACTAATCTATTTTTTGACACTGTATGTATCATTACTTGATTTCCAAAACTGGAAATGTATTCATACCATAAACAAATCGATGTGCTTATTTTACATATCATGTGTAATTTTTGGATGTTTTTCAAGGGCAGTACAAGTATTAACAAATTTGGTGTAACCACAACTGGAGACATTAGATTTGGTATTTATTAGAAAACCGGTTGGAAGTCGTTTTATTTACTGTATAAAATAATGTTTTTTTCTATAAAAGAGGCAATTGATGATGAATTTTATGGTGCCACTGATCGCGCTTATAATGGTGTTTTAGGCATAAAGATCTCGCAGTTGTTAAAGCCGGATTGGAGAATTATATTGGTAGTCGTTACTAATTTTTGTGGCCGTTGACTCCAGCAAGAACACGAGTTGAACACAACTTTTTTCACTGCGAAGCTACAACAATTGAAAAAGTGTTACAACTACTTTATATTGTAAAAAAAATGAAAGTATTAAATCGTTCTACAAAAATATCCTGGGGTGTCACTCCAATGATAAATAGCAAATGAAAATTATTTGGTTGCAATTAAAATCAAATTAAATCGAAAAACAATCACATCGATATATGCAACTTCACTGTTTGTTATTTCAACTTCGGTTGTAAAACATTGATGCAGAACAAAACATGCCAGGGATTGTAAAAAGCTGGACAGTAGATGAATAGCCGGCAGCATTGAATCTGAGCTTGGATTTGGGCATCTGGATGGTTAACCACAGCTTTTATAAAATATGTTTCGAAGATTAATATGTTAATGTGTATATACAATTTCAGAAAAAGATTCTCGGGCGACGTAGCGTATTTAATCAAATTATATTTGTACTAAAACGTATTTACTATTTCAAAAAACAGTTTTTACTTCCTTTTACGATAAAGAAAGTATTGGATTCACCCCAAAAATTCGAAATTGAGTTTTTCAACAGATGTTCACGTTTTAGAGTCCCCTGAACCACATAAAAAACATGTTTTTGTTCATTGGTATGTCTGTGTGTCTGTGTGTGTCTGTCTGTCTGTGAACAGAATATCTCAAAAACGAAAGAGGTATGACGTTGAAACTTCATATAGAAGTTTTGTGTACTATCTAGATGCGACAGCAAGCTTTTGAAGAAAATCGCATAACCAGAAGTATGTGTTTTACTCTTGTGATTTTTCAGTTTTTTTTCGATTTTTTTCAAAAACGGCTCTAACGATTTTTTCAAACTTTACATTTTTATTATATTTTTTAATTTGTATTGATGTGAGATAGGTGATTTTCTAGTTGAATACCTCTAAAATGGGTTTCTTTTGTTTTTCTTTGGGTTTTTTTTATTAACTCCTATTTTAAATAAAACACCCGGTATATTATTACATTTTTGAACTCAGCTTACAATTTTAGAGGAAATTTGTCGCTTCAACTAACGCTCTATTTTGTACGGTTTCTGTAGAATTTGTAATTTTTGAAATATTTTGACAAATTCGTAAAAATTTAAAAATCAAATTTTTGGCTAATTATAAGATCACTGTAAAAGAAAGTTGTTTGCATGTATCACACCAGATTTTTTTATATTGAAGGCAATGCATTTATTCACTGAAATTAACATTAATATTCATTCCATTCTACGAAAGCGTAGAGCTGCCATGTCAATATTAGGAAATATTTTCAGGTAAATTTACACGTTTTCTGTAAATTTACACTTTTTTCTGTAAATTTACACTTTTGCTGTCAATTTACACTTTTTCTGTAAATTTACACTTTTTCTGTAAATTTACACTTTTTCTGTAAATTTACACTTTTTTCTGTAAATTTTCCCTTTTTCTACCGATTTGTACCTTCACGGCAACACTGGTTGATTATCCCGTCGTTACAGCCGAACTCCCGTTCTACGCCAGACGCCAAAACAGTTGGAGACCAGCAGACCACTAGTTCATTGTATTGTGCATGTTTCTCGGCATGGATGAATTTATGGACCTTCTGCGGGGCAGGGGCGTCCCCGATTTGACTATTAAACAATTCCTAGACGAAAATGTAAGTTCTATCGGTTTCAGTTATACTATTTGACATATACACATACGTAAAAGAGAAACAACAGTAAGTACGTGCATTTAGTCATACATGTTAACGCAATATCATCAAAATTAAAGTGAGTTAAGAGTACAAAACGTACGTGTGTTGTTCTTTATAGCTGATGTGTTACCGAGGCAATTCATAGAGTAACTAATTGGATCACAAAAATATAAAATGCAGGTAATCTAACCCTACTTTTTCATAGTTTGCATCCAATATGACGTACACTAAATGCTCGTATTAAAACGTGTAAATTTACCTGAAAATATTTCCCAATATTGACATGGCAGCTCTACGCTTTCGTACGTTACATCTGGTGCAATAATTTCGTTATCGGTGCATGGCGTTGTTTGATAACATTCGAAACAATTTACAGCAAATTAATGTAGAGTTCAATTTGACCCTTCAATGCTAACAGACGTTACCGCGACCGCTGCTAATCTCAAGTGTTTTGTTGCAAGAGTGCTGGCGTGGTAAGATAACAGTGTAGCCTAAATATTTAAATTCACACCACTAAATAAAAATATGTAAAACGCGGACCCCTTCGGGGGAACCTTGCAGTCCAATCTCATTCCTTAACCCAAAACAGTTTTTTAAACCTACAAAACAAACCCACCCCTACCTAAAATGAATTCCGCAACAGGAAATAATAGCAGGATCGCCAGCCAAAGGATGGAGCTGTAAACAAAAACACCGCCACAGTACGCTCTAGGGCAAATAGTAAAACCTATCAACATACTAGCGGCATCCAGATAGGCAAATGGTCGAATTTGCATATACTTATCGTCTAAAGAAATGGTAGAATACTTATTAGGGAAAACAGAGATAATAAATGTAGCTAGGCAACAAACAGCTATGCGCAAGCTTATAACCCCTGCTAAAAAGATTATCATCTCAAACATATGTCCATCTATTCCGAATTCTTATATAGAAAGGAAACTCGCCGAAATAGGTCTTAAGACAGTATCCCCAATTTATGCTATTAAGGTAGAAATACCAGAACAAGAAACAAGGTCTAGGTATGGGTTATGCAATATTTTTTATATGTTTCAGCTTAGATGTCTATGAAACGGGCCTTTGCTCCACTATACCTCAGCTCAATAATGACAATTAATAACCTTCTAATATATAGCCAATTTGTGGGTTTGCGTATTATGTAATAGACTTAAATTTAAATAATTTATGTAACTCTAAGCGCCAGTGCATTTTCCCGAAAGCGATAGAAAAAAGCGAGAACGAGATATTGAGTACAACATGCACGGTTAAAAAATTATTCAGATTTAGTAGCGATGCAATTGCTAAAAAAAAACACAATTGTTCCTTAGCGTCGCTAAACTGGGTCAACACCCTAATAAAAAAAAATACGTTTTAGTGCGAGACATTGCAAGCACGTCTGGAATCCCAAAGTTGGTTCCCATATGTTTAATACCATAATAAAAAAAACTTTTTATAAGGAGAAGACAATTGTTTTTGTTCTGAAGTTTTTCATTGTACTCAGTAAACTGTTTTAATTAGGTAGGTTCATCTGTTCTATCGTTAATTGTTATTCTCTGAAGGTGTTTATTGTTCACATTCAAGCTTAAAACTTAATTCAGTTAAATAATGCTACAGATCATCACAAAAAATAACTTTTTTTGTGTTCCTCTAATTTTGCCGGTGTGTATTTATAGACAGCGACAAAAATAGTTACGTCATTTCATCAAGAAAATATCCCATGTTACTATACTCTCTTAAAATCGCTAATAATTAATTTGGAAGTCTTTCTGATTTCCTGTGGTGGAGAAAGGTGAGCAGGTTAGGTTTTGTTTGTTATTTGACACAAACTGACACACAACCTAACTTGACAACCTCGAATTTGAAGTAGACTAACAGTGCCACTAACAATAAATTTTAGAACTGCCAAACGTATAACACGTATCACAGGTGAGTCTTACTAGACATTTATTCAATCTCTCAGTATTTCATTTTTTTATGGTCCTTGGGAAAAGTATCCCCAGTAGGTCATCTTTAGTTATGTGAAACTGACCTGACAAAATGTCAGGTATACTTTTCAAAATTAGGTTATAATTTGTCAAATGCCTTTGAGAAGTCTGTATACACTACATCCGTCCTTCCCCCGCGATCAAGGTTAGTACTGACGTCTTAACAAAAAACAGTTAAATTAGTAACGATAGATCTATTCTTTACGAGTCCGTGTTGAGATGTAGAAATATAATTCTGCGCGTAATTATAAATTCTGTCGATCAAGATAAACTCAAAGATTTTAGTTGGTACTGAAAGTATAGAGATGGGTCTGTAATTTGCCAAATCCTTTACATTGCCGTTGTTATGGACAGGAATTATCTTTGTTTTTTTCCAAGTATTAGGAAAAATGTTTGATAGTAATGAAAGGTTAAATAATATAAGTAACGGGTATGTAAGAATATCTTGGTACATTTTAAACAAATATGGTGCCAAACCATCTGGTCCAGCTGATTTCTTAGATTTTACTTTATTACCCGCATTTTCTACTTCTTCAACACGAATTCGTTCATAAGTGATTTGCTTTACTAAAATTATAACGTTTTTCAGTGAAATTAGGTAGAACTGCAATTTCTTTATTACCACAAAAAAAGAGCTAAGAGCGGTGGATGATGATTATCAGCAGGCACCAAATGCATTTGCTCTGCCAAGTCTAAGGTTCTATTATTAATATTTTTAACACAATTAAAAGATTTCAGATTAAAGAAATTTAAAAAGTTAGGTAAACGTTGAGAGATATGAGAACCTTGTGATAAATCGAAAATATTGGAATTTATTTCAGGTACGTTAAAATCACCACAGATTAAAATTTCACCTTTCAAAGGTCAAGTGCATGTTTATCAAACATATTGAAAAATAATTCATATCTTTGTAGCATACTTTTTGGTGGAACATAAACAGAAGAAATAAAAAGAGTTTTACCTGCAAATATTATTTTAATCTGTACTGACTGCTGGTCGACATTCAATACATCCACTACGGAAGCAGGGTACTTTTTACGCACGGTCACTAACACTCCACCTCCTCTAGTTTTACCTAAAGAACTATTATCTCTGTCATACCTAAATATTTTAAAGCGATCATCAAAAAATTCAGATACGCTTATGCTATTGTCTAATCACGTTTCAGTGAGTACAATAAGGTGATAGTCCTCAAGGACAAGGTTTAAATGAAAGTGATGTAACTTTGTTCTTAAACCTCTAACATTCTGGTAATAGACCCTTAACTGCATTAATGAAAATAAATAAGATAAACTAACAACTAAGGAAAACAATGCAATTCCACTGCACTCCCCCAGCACAGCACCAAAATATGTAAATTAACTAGCTACTTGGAGAATTCTAGTTTATAGATTCGCCCAATACAAGTTAAAATTAAACGAAAATTATGTACTTAAATCAGTGTAAACTACAATAAAAAGAAAATAACACTGTCCTAAAATACTACAGACAATTTAACTGGTGTCATTGTCAACCAATGGCATTCTTCAATTTAAAAATAAACTACCAATCGAACGATTATTTTAGTGACAATAATTCGAGCAGCTTTATTTCAGCGACAATAATTCGAGGAGCTTTATTTCAGCGAAAATCGTACGACACTCATTAATGACCAATAGAAAAATTAGTTCACGAGCCGTATCCAAGACAACAACAAAATTTCTTGGAAATTTTTTGTAGGTAGACATTGCTTCTTTTTAGGGTTTGTGTCGTTACGATTTTCTTACCGAATCTGCATTCGAGCATTAATTCATATCCGGAAATTATTTATCGTGCATTCCAACAACGTCCTAATTTGCCCTCGCGTCCCGCTCGGGCAAATTAATACGACGATGTTGGAACGCACTCAAAAAATTTCCGGAAAGAATTAATGCTCTTGTGAGATTATATGTGACAATTTTTTCTGTAACAATTATTGTAGTGACAATATTTCGAAGAGCTTTATTTCATCGACAATTTTTTCTGTGACTATTTTTTAATGAAAAGTTAAATTGTCAAGACGAATAGGACTCTAGGTCGAAATATTGCAGAAAATTTTTGCTCTTCAGATTGTCTCGTTTCTGTTGATTTAGAAAATAACGACTCGTACAAGCACTCGTCGTTATTTTCGTCGCCGGAGAAACTCGTATCTGAATCGCGAAAATTATTGTCGGCAATATTTTGACCTGTCGTCCTATTATTACTGAAAAGAAACTTATTTTCAACAACTTATTAGCATAATTAAATTTAATAAACTAACAAAATACAACCTACAAAATAACAAAATCAAATATTATTTAATAAAACAGCTAAATCAACGTATTGATAAAGAAGCAAGCTGCTGAGCGTTAGTTATGCGGTGTTTAACGTTGGCGTCTTTTATAAAAATAATACCATCCATCGTCCAACAGTTTCTTTTACCAAATGTTTGTAAAACTTGATTCAGCAACTGGTGTCGAGTTCTTGTCAAATCTTCACTAACTCGTATTCCATGGGGCAGTAATTTACGATTTTTCATAATAACCATTTTAAATTTGTGACTAGTGAATTTCACAATAACAGCCCGAGACCGACCTTCAACATGTTGGGCCACACGAGGACAACGGTCAATATGATCACTAGATAAGTTTATGTTTTTAGATTTAAATATATCAGTTAGTTTCACTTCGACATCTTCTCCGGGAATTTCTTGTACTCCAAACACCCTGATATTGTTGCGCCTTGAGTATTGTTCTATATTGTCACATTGCGATTTTAGCGATTCATTTACGTCCATTAATTTCTTTATATTGGTATCGTAGGTCTCAAGACGTTTGTCCAAGATTATGTTAATTTCTGTAGTCAATGCCATGGTGAGTATTTTGACATTTTCTTGAGATTGAAAGAATGTTGCAAGGCCAGAGGTAAACAGTTTGGAAATTTCTAGCTTATCTTCCCGCGTTAAAACTATCGTGGGAAACAAAAATTACACAATAGGGGTACAGCACTTTTAATACAAGAGGCAAATAACCCACTTCAAATAGATAGACGGAGGAACAGCAAAACGCGTCTACTCAACGTGAAAGCACATCGAACATCTATTGTCCAGATTCATACACATAGGCGTACATACATACATACACACATACAAATGTTCCTATGTTAATGACGCGTTACTAAGTACTTTTTATAACGAAACATACTCATTTTCAAGTGATTACGATGAATCCCAAGCTAACTAGAAAATAATGACATCATTGCCCCCTCAATATCTCCGTAACTCTTGTCTAGAAGTCAAAAATGCATAAGACCATTTTTATTGTAAATTAAATATAGATTAATTTTATATAAGATAAAGTTTGCGCTAAACCTCATAGTTAACGAGATATTCGCGAAAAACTGTTGAAACCTACCATTTTACGACCTTTCTAGCATTCCACCCCCCTACCGCCTAAACCCGACGCGTAATGTTGTGCAACTTTTTACCACTTACTAAGAGGAGGGTACTAAACAGTTTGCTGCTGGGTAGAACCTTCTTTTTGGATGCTTGAGTTAAACCCTGGTTTTCTGTACTAAAACCTGGAACCAAGAATGGTCATCTTTGTGACGTCCTAGCTCCTCACTCCACAGGCTGAGAAAGCGACAACATGATTTTTCATACTCAGGAAACACCACCGAATAAGAAGATATCACTTGTCGGTATAAACCTACTCAGTCCCACGAAAAACATTATTTGACGAGTTAATTTAGTTTGGCCTCTCTGCTATAAACTTATACTGCGAGTGCATTTCCATGCAGGTGCAATAGCGTGTTTTAGCGGTCCAGTTTTCCAGTGTTATTATTAGTTATTATAGTGTATAGTGCCAAAATGGACACACGCTCTCGTGCGTACAAAGTTTTGCAGAAGTGCTGTAACAAGAACTTAACCGGTAAGTTTACACATAACCTCACATTATTCGAACTCGAAACCACATATTCTTATTTAGTTTATGTCTACATATGCTGTTTTATCATAGTAATTATTTATCAGAAAATACATATTCCGGCAAATTGCAAAAAGCTATATGTCAACTTATACCCTTTTGCTATTTCATAAAACGAATAAAAGGAGATGCGAAGGTATAAGTTTCGTATTTATGTATTTTCCATTAGAAATAGTTTTAGAATCAATAGCAAAGAAAGTTGTAGTCAATAAATCGACTTGATTCTTTTGATTGCCAGCGAAAAGAATTAAATGTTGTTCTCAAATCTCCGTCAAAATCGTTTTTTGATGTTCCTGTAAAATGATCATTTTTTACTTAAACCCTTTAGCCTTTTCACCACAGAACTATTTTTGTGGCTGGCTCTTAGACTATTACTTTACGTGTTCTTTTATTTGATTTCTTGTTTATTTTTTGCATTGGCGTTTCCCTATCTACGCACTGAGTTAAAGGCAAGGAGTCTTTTATTATAAATTGAGCTAGCTGGCAATAAAATGGGCAACAATTAGAACAAATGAAACAAACCAACGAGGCTACTAAACGTCTCATTTCAATACGATTTGTAACGGTAGGTTCGAACCACGGCAGGAGCTAAAGAATCCGGGTTACATCTACGATATACGTGATCGTGATTTGCTAAACTATCCGGATCTGTGTAACTGTGTATTAAGTATGTCTATACTCTATACATATGTCTCACCTGATAATCGTAATTCGTCCACCTTTCGTACGGTGCTACTAAATCACTATCTCGACGATACGTAGCAGTCCAATTAAAAACATTAGGATACTTCACTAGTCGAGTATGATACGGGCACTCTAGTAGATACAAAATCCACACTTGCTTTCTAGGGCGGGTAATTTTAGGGTGTATGAAGTTTTCCTTGTAGATGATGGCATCCGCATTCCGTGCTTTGCCCTTGTTAGCTGTCAGCGAACAGTGGCTGACCGGACATCCATGAAACGCTAACGAACCCGACTTCTGGCCCCAAGTCGCTAGTCCGTTGTACGCTAAGACCACTTTTTCTGATGCATCCAACTCTTCAACAAGAAACGTTGTTGCTAAACGAAGAATAGAACGGTCAGTTTCTTACCTTCGTAATGTTCAGGAACATACATGAGCTGTTCGGTTACCCGGTCTCCCTCAGTCTGGTCTGGAAACAGTTTTGGAATACCTTTCAACGCCTCAGGAAACTCGGTACCCCCAGAAAAGTACCATGGTTTCCTCTTCGACCCATTGGTCTGTCCGGTAGAGAGGGGCGGGGGACTTGCCGTTAGCGACCGCGGCAACCGCTGATGTATTGAAAGAATAAAAAATGCTGCACTTCCACAACAAAGCACACACAGGAAGACCCTGCGCAGTGACAGTAGCGGAGGCATTTTTATCTAGCCATTACCCTAAAAAAATTAGCTTCATCGGAGCATTCAAATTTATTTGCTATACCTACGTAAATGTTAAGGTTACTGCAACAAAGCTGCAATGTGCTCGACTATGGTACTGTATTATCACGTTATTTGCACCGAACATTATTAAGAATGTCATTTTGATTACTCAGCACCTGTCATAATAATATAACGTTTTAATAAGACGTGACTGCATTACTTCTACAGCTTGGTTTTCAAATATGTTTAAATATTATAATAATTCAATATTTATGCAACTATTAACAACAGTAGGTTGTTCATGCTAATCCAAAATAAGAAAAGAAAAGAACATAACCTATACTATTATTTTTGGCCTTCTGATATACGTACCGATGGGACCACAATTATACAGATTGTCCGAAATCCGTTTTGAACATAGGAAAATAATGAGCGCAACAAGGAAGACATAAACAAAATGAGTAGCAGGACAAAGATAGAATGTAATCATGGCTAGGTACATTTTTAACTAAAATTAACTCAATGAAACAAACAAACACTTCTGCCAAATATTTTATCTGTCATTAAGGGTATAAAGTGAGGTTTAAATCTAGTATTGTTTATTATTCACATAATTTTAATTACTTAAACCTCACTTTATACTGTTAATGACAGATAAAATATTTGACAGAAGTAGTCAATATTCGAGTAGGCATGACGTTTATTTTAATTATGACATAAGTCAACTAAACATGCCTACTAAAATAATTTTATCGTATGGTCATCTCTTTCTTACTCAAACATTCTAGTTTGTTGTTCATGTTATCTTATTGCTGTTATATACAGTGAATTTATTTTAACAAGTAATATCAAGGCGGTCTATACTGTTCCAGGACAGATTGTGTGGTAGGCCATTCCAAGACACAGTAAGTTTTGTTTGTTTCATACTGTCCGGAAAATATGACTTTGCGTCATTAATTTGAGTCCGTAAAGTGAAACATTACATCACAAGGCCGGAAAGTGTTGCTGGGCAACGCTTTCCGGCCTCTTGTCTTTTTTTACAAAAATCTCATACATTTTCATAATACGTTTATTGGAAAAAAGCCCCGCTCCAAGGGGGCCCTCGGAGCTTCGCCTCTCTCCAAGGAGGCCTTGGGGCTCCTCCGTTCTCCAAGGGGGCCCTCGAGGCTCCGCCCCTCTCCAAGGAGGCATCCCTCTCCAAGGGGGCTCTGGGGCTCCGCCCTCTCCAATAAGACCTCGGGGCTCCGCCCCTTTCCAAGGGGGCCTTTGGAGCTTTGCCTCTCTCTAAGGAGGCATCGGGGCACCGCCCCTCTCCAAGGGCTCTTGGGGCTCCGCCCCTCTCCGAAGGGGTCCTCGGGACTCCGCCCCTCTTCAACGGGGCCTATGGAGCTTCGCCCTTCTCCAATGCAAACGCAAATGCCGCCGCTGCCGTAACCCGCATTCGCTCAATCAGGGCATCGCGTCTGCAATTGTGACGGACACACACGTCTGGATCGTTCTCCTTTATTATAGAGGATTAAAGTCATTAGGACGATAATATAAATCAGTATGAAATAAAACATTGTACGATACACGGCCGTAAAATATTATTAAAATACTCGTTTAGAAATTCCAGACTCGGCTCGTTCCTCGCCTAGTCCGTAAACATCTAAACTCGTACTTTAATAAGTCATTTTCCGGCCTTGTAACGTAAATTACTATTGTTTTAAATATTTTTGACATTAAAAACTATTTTGACAAGGCAGTTCATATAAGTTCCAAAAATGCCTTTGAAGTGTTACGTACCAGGCTGCAAGTCAACTTACGCTTCATCAGTTGCTCCATATATTGGCGTGTTCAAGTTTTCATCTAATAGAATAGTGGCACAAAGATGGAAAGACATTTTGCATTTAGAACAATGGCGGATTGGAAAGGCTAGTGTTGTGTGTGAAAAGCACTTTAAAAGAGCAGATATAAATGGTAATAAGATGAAGAGACTTGTTCCAACTGCAATATCATTAGCTTCCAGACAGGTTATTTTGAAGAAATTACTGTTTTAGGTGAAGTAAAAATTAGTAACAATTTACTTGCAATGGAAAATGAGGTACCTACCCATTAGGAATTGTTTTTAAATCGAATATTGCAGTGAAGTGACGCCCTGTGATGTAAATAGCAGTGATTTTATAGATTTTTTTTGAACTGGCATGCATCACAATGACAGGGATAGTGCACTGACAGATTGCTCATTTAGTGACTAAAACTAGTAATTTTTTGTTCAAGGTTGGTGCAGCCATGTTGCCAGATTGTGGTAGGCCATTCCAAAAGTCACTTCAAAGGCTCAGGGCCGGTTGCAAAAAGCAATGTTAAGTCTGGTGTTAGCTAACGTCGCGTCAAAGTGAACAAAATCGCATCAAATTTTGTTTACTAATGTATTAGTTACCATAAGCATTTGAGATTTGATTCGTTTTTGTTCACTTTGACGTTGCGTTAGCTAACACCAGACTTAACATTGCTTTCTGCAACCGGCCCTAAGTGTCATGGCCTGGAACAATATAGACCGCATTGGTAATATGCTATTCCCGTTTCCATGAGGACTTACTATTGGTTACTAATGCATTTATTTTAAAATGCAATATATGAACCGTAATTTTATTGAAAAAGAAGTATCAGAAAGAACAACAGGGCATGTAATAACCCACATACTTGCTGTAAACTGAAATCTTTATACCATTTGATCAACAGAATTCCTTCCTCCGTAGAATATATTATGTTTTTACGTACTCAGTAACGCGTCCATATTGCATTTTAAAATAAACGCATTTACAAATTGCGCGATATAATAAATTTACTGTATACATATAATTATGGTCCCTTCCGTATATAAGCAACACATTCATACACAGTTGACATCCACTGCAACTACGACAGTTAGTCAAGGTTTTTACGCATCCCCGTAGGGTAAAATGACTAAAAAATGTTTAGCTTTCAGAGCTTCGTTCAGTCGAATTTTGGAGAAAGAACACTTTTGTAGTTTACAGAGATGTATAGGTGCAACTTTGACTGTTGACGTTTCAAATCGTTTTGATGCAAGGCGAAGAACAACATTTAGGTAAAAAAGGCAGCTTGCTTGGTGCCAAAGGTGGTTTTGATATTCGAAAACAAGACCGTGACTATAGAAAATGTTAAAAAATATGTTGGCCAATAAATGTAATACAACACTCGTGCGTTAGAGCTATTAACGGCATTAGGCCGGTGGCTAAGCATGTATGGGCGAGCTAGTAAATCCATATATTTAAAGTACTACATTGCTAGCAGGGCCTGGAAACGTCAGAAAACATTACGGCGCCGACATAGTCTCACTCTGAGTATTACATGTCTCGTGTGCATGCCTTAGAATTCGAACTCCTCATTTAGAAGCCAATTCTAAACTTGACCGTAAGGTTCACTTCCCCACCGCGCAGACGACGCTTGCGCACAGCTCATTAAGTGTGTAAAAGAGTTGGTTGTCTGTTTCACTTACGTTCTGACCTCCCCACTCATAGCCGCTAGTATTTTGTGTAAACACATTTTGAGAAAAAGATGAAACCAGAAATCGCGCAGCCAGTTCCAGTTCGACTGGCACTGATAAAACAGAAAAAGAAATGGACAGTCTCGCACAGAAAATCGTCGAAAAACTATTGTCATCTGAAACATTTAGTGAAAAGTTGAACTCGCAATACACCAGGCAATACACGACCAAATTCTCAGAAGTCATCAAGGACTTAGAAAACAAGGTTAGCCAACTAGAAATTCAACTTAAGGAGTCGATTTCTCATACGGAAGATATTCTGGAAGCGCACGAACAATATACCCGAAGAAACAGCCTTAGAATCTATTGGGTACCAGAACAACAACGGAAAAAAACCGATGATGTAGTAAGAAGCGTATGTGAAAAGCTCGGAGTAGCCTTGCAAGAAAACGCAATCGATGTTAGTCATAGATTGAGGGAAAAAGAAGACGGACATCGTCCAATTATAGTTAGGTTCGTACAACGTAGTATAAAGAAAATTATTTATAATAACAAAAGGAAGCTAAAAGGTACGAAAATAGTTATCCGGGAAGATTTAACAAGAAAAAGAATATCGCTCTTAGAAGTTGCATCAGAAAGATATGGTTATAAGAACGTTTGGACGAACGAAGGTATGATTTTTTATTAAATTCGGCGATACAATTCATAAAGTTATTACACAACGTGATTTAAATAATATTAATTACTAGTGAGTCACCCGAACTACGCTTCGGTTCGCTAATTTAAGAGAGATTCATTAATATAAATTTTAAAAAAAGGCTGCTTCGGCCGGGAATCGAACCCGGGCCGCCCGCGGGGCAGGCGAGCATTTTACCCCTAGACCAACGTGGCTTGGTTCTATAAGACACTGTTATAATGATATATGAACATAGTGAATCACCCGAGCTAACAGCACACGACCACAGCAGCTGTCACACCACAGCCCACGGCGACAGACGCTACGTTCCGCTGCTTAGAGGATTTAATTAAATTATAGTAGTTTATGTAACTAGTCCTCAAAGCAAGGCTTTAGCGGACGAGTCGTAATGTTTCCGGACGAGGCGGAGCGAAGCGCAGCCGAGTCCGTAATATGAAGATGAGTCCTCTAAAGCAATTTGAGGACGTGTTGCATACAACGTTTTTTTGTATTAGCTCTCCAAACATTATAATATGAAGTTTCAATTACCATTAACGCGGCATTATATTAGGAAGCCGCGCGAACATGTATTTTTCGCTCCCCAAACTGGTTACTTTGGAAACTGTCTAGGATCCTCAAAATGGTCATTTAGAGGCCTTGTACTTAAAGTCGACATGGCAACTAATGTTTGAGTCCGCTAAAATGTTGCCATGACGACTTTAAGTACAAGGCCTCTAAATGGCCATTTTGAGGATCCTAGACAGTTTCCAAAGTAACCAGTTTGGGGAGCGAATACAAAAAAAACTTTTTCGTGTTTTTTTTAAATAAAAACCGACCTACTATCCAAGTCTAAAAATTAACAAACTTTTAAGCCATCATACAACTTAATAGGTCCAGTATCTTCGGAGGAGATATAGAACAAACATAGAAAGAAAGAAAGAAAGAAAGAGAGCAACGATTTTATGTTATAGGATGAGCAGTGAACCGATCTATCCTAGGCGTTCTTGTTTTACTTAGCGTATAAACGCATTTTCTACATACGTCACATAACTGCTTGAAGGCTGCAGATGTTAACATACGTTCTTTTGTCAGGCCATTTTATTTTCTTGTAATTCCTATAGCTACGTAACCTTTTCAAACAGTTTCAGTACAAAGTTTACGATTTCTCCTGTATATAGGTCCCGTTTAGTCAGATTTTACCGCATAACATTTCCGCTATTTGCATCTAAAATACAGGTCACAGAAACTAGATTGAGTCTCAAGGTAGGTCATGAAGGGCGCTGTGATCATATTTGATGAATTGGCAATATGTGAAAAGTTGTCAAACATATAAAGTTTGGTTACATTTTAAATGACAAGTAATCAGTAACGGTGAGTAGAAGGATTTCGTTTGCGCAGTGACTAACGCCATATGACAGATTCTTTGTGTTTTAAAGTGTGAAAATTGCTGTTGTTGGGATAGAAGATTTAGCAGAGCCTGGTTGCTCAACTCAACATCATTATTTCCGCAATCCTTTTAACATTCAAGAACTGATAATACACCATACCCCAATGTTGCGTGCGCCTCTGATTTATTGTGTCGTTTGGCTTAAATAAGGTTAACAATTTAATGTCAATATGATAGATGTAAAAATGTTACCAATACGAAACTTGGAAATTACTAGATTCTAACATTAGTTCCGATTCTCACCGCGTCTCAATCTAGATTCTGTAACCTGTACTAAAGTTGACACGCGCGAAACTCCGCTCTGCGCTAGGTTCTAGCCGTTTATTCGACAGCTGCAGCTTGTTTACATCGATTATCAAAACTTATCCCGTTGGAGCAAGCGAGATATCGGTCTCGAATAATTTAAAGTTCAATCGTTCTCTCTCGCGCGCTGCTTGCTTCGTCATCGTCAGGCCAGGCTTGTTGCGCTGTGATTGGTCATTTTTGGCTTGTTAGAGAACGTCTGTCTGGAAAGTTTAGCGTCGGTTGCGAGTTAGTCAGTCTAGAGCCGCTGTTCATAAGGGCGACGCTGCGAACGTCTTAGCTCCGACGATCGCCGGCGCCGGTGCCTTCGGGCACTGCGTCCGATATTTCCGTGCTGTTACAGCTTCTTTGTGTTTTTTCTTCTCGAGGAGTCGGTTCTTGACAAGGAGTGAGAGTGTGCTGTTGTGTTTCGGGGTGCTGGTGGTGTCCGTTTTGTTGGCTTAAGGCACTCGTTAATTACGGAGGCTTGTTAGCCTGATTAATCCGTCGTTTTGGGCGGGATTCTTCCGAGTGAGCTCGTTACCGGCCACGCCGATGTTTGCAATTGCCAAGGAGACAGAGCACAATTTCGTCCCGCGAGTAAGGCAGGGGAGTTCTTGGACGCCGCCACTTCCACCTACATCATTTCAACAGCAGTAAAGCGACAACCGACTCCCGTCAATAAGTGACGCCACGTTTTGAGGCTGACCCACTAAATAAGGTAGTAGCGTGCGTTGTGTTGTATCTAACATCTGTGTAATAAACTTGTTTGCCGCAAGCTGGCTTTGCATTGCAATTAAAGCTCGCATATTTGCCGTCCGATGCTTAATTCAAACCTGTTACATTCACGTACAAAATTAAAATTTGTGTAATAAACTGGTTTGCCACAAGCTGGCTTTGAATTGCCATTTAAACTCGCATATTTGCCCTCCGACGCTTCATTCAAGCCTGGTACATTCAGGTACGAAATCAACATTTGTGTAATAAACTTGATTGTCGCAAGCTGGCTTTGCATTGTAATTAAAATTCAAGTTGGTTCATTCAAGCCTGGTACATCCACGTACAAATTTAGCATTTGCTTAAGAAAACTTGTTTTGTCGCCAGCTGACATTTCAATATAATTGGATTTGACTTATTGTCCGCCCCCCTCTTAATCGAGGCGAGATGCACTCAATTACAAAAGTTACCTTTTTTGTATGAGCCAACGCTTGGGGGCTTTATCTGCTTTAGTTGTGCGTAATAGTTATTTGGTAAGGCGTCTCCCAGCTAGGTTTCATTCCTTTTTGCATTTACCCTTTATAATTTGCTAGATTGTTGTACATGCCGACCACGTCGGCACAGCTGTAAAGTTTCGGCCATGTGAGGTCGCCTAATAGATATGTTAAATATAACTGACTTATGATTTTCCCTTGTTCTTGTGCATGTTTGCTTACAGGGCGACTTAGTCACTGTGTCAAGATCGATGTAAGGTGAATAAAGAACGTGGTGAATAAGCGTTGCAGGTAGGGTGGCGCGCTTGTCGCTGCGCTGCTGTCTCCAGAGTTAGTAATTGAGCACTTTGCCCGGTTTGGCTTTCAAGATTCGGTTAAGCGTGGGTTTTTCCCTATTGGAACTCGTGGCGCCCATTTATTTTGTAACACCCTATACATATCGACACGCTTGCCCTGTGGTGTCTCGTTTTTAGGACCACGCCCATCTCCCTGAGCGTGTTTGAGCCGTGGCCTTTAGCCTGTTTTGTAGCGATTTTCAGGGTAAGTGTGGACGTTTCCCGGACAGACTTAGTATTCGACACTCGCTCATCCGTGAGTGTCGTTAAATCACTTTGATACTGTAACACTTTGTTACTAAAAGTAAACGAACTACGAGAACTTCTCTTAAACAAACAATTTGATATTTTTTCAATTTCGAAAACTTGTTTAACTGTTAATATATACGTAATAACTATAGATTATTTCGTAAGGATCATGGTACAAGGGGAGATGGTGTTGCATTTTATGTAAGAAATTTTATTACCGTTCGAATAATTGATAGTAATGACAATGTTGAGCAGTTATAGATATCTGCGACAGTTAATTCAAAGAAATTTATCTTTGGTGTTGTATACAGGCCTCCTCAGCTTAACTACAAAACATTTGTGGATGAACTTGAGAACTCGTTCATGTTGTGCGCCGGTATCTGATAATATTTTTATATGGGCGATTGTAATGTACATTTCGTTACTCTTGATACTCCAGCTACAGAGTATTTTAACAATATGTTAGATTCGTTTAATCTAAAACAGATTATCAATGCTCCAACTAGAATAGGGGCAAATCAAAATTCTTTATTGGATATTATTATTACATCTAATGTATCGCTCGTTATGAAGTCAGGAGTAGGAAATTTTTATTTATCTAATCACGAACTTGTGTATTGCGATGTGTCCAGTCGTGTGCCTGAATCTGCACCGGCAATCTGTACTTTCAGGGAGTATAAACTATTTAAAGTTGCTGACTTTAATAACGATTTGAAGTTACTCTCCTTGCATCGATTATACAATATAAATGACATTAATGGTAAAGTTCATATTTTAAATTCTCAGTTGTTAAGTAAATTTATTCAACAAACATGCACCGTGGCGTACCGTTAAAGTTACTGAAAAACCTTCACCATGGATTACGGATAATATTAAATTACTAATGAAATTGCGCGAGAGGGCGAAAAATAAATTTAAAAGGTGTCAAACCAGGGGTGCTTGGGAATATTACAAGTTGCTGAGGAATTATACTAATTTGGCGCTAAAAAATGAAAAAAGAGCTTATTTTCAGTTTAAATGTGCAAATACTAACAGCACAGCATTGTGGAAAGAATTAAAAAGATTGCAGATTGGACATGAAAAAAACAAAATAGTGAGTGCACTCATAAATCAAGACAATATTGAAGAATTTAATAATTTTTTCGTTAATAGTATACCGCACATATATGTTGATGATAATGCTTTAAATTTGTATATGAATAATGCATCAGTAAATAGTCAGTTTAAATTTACATCTGTCAATACGGACGAGGTACTGAAAATAATGTATTCCTTAGAAAGTAATGATGCAGGTTCTGATGGCATTAATGCTCACATATTAAAATTATGTTGTCCATATATCGCAGAATTTATTACACATATTATTAATAGTTGTGTTGTTGAAAATAAATTCCCGGGCTGTTGGAAGGATGCTTTTGTAATACCGATATCCAAGATTGCACAACCTGTGGATTACAAAGATTTTAGGTCAATTAGTATTTTACCAACAATGTCGAAAATTTTAGAAAAAGTTATTAACACCTAATTGAGAATCCATTTACAAAGCTTTAATATATTACCAGAATCACAATCTGATTTTCGTCCATTCCACAGTTGTATAACTGCATTATTACATATAACAGATGATATTCTAAGAGCACAGGATAATGGCAATTATGCAATTTTGGTTCTTCTCGACACAATTAACCATAATTTATTATCTGCCATCTTGCATTCCATTGGTCTTGATTCTTCGGCAATTAATTTAATAAAAAGCTATTTAATACATCGAAAACAATGTGTTAAAGTTCAAAATATTATACCTAATTTCATAAATATAGACAGAGGAGCACCACAGGGTTCCATACTTGGACCATTATTATTCACGGTATACACTAACAACTTCCATAACAGATTAGCGACTTGTAGTGTTCACATGTACGCTGACGATACCCAGATATATCATGCATTTCGTCCTGATGATATTGGGCGTACAGTTCATGATGTAAATGATGATTTAGATATTATTTCTCGCCTATCGCAACAGCATGCACTTCTGCTAAATAACACTGAGATACCACTAGGGAACAGTGCCAACAATTTTAGTTTGATTATGGATAAATCATTCAGATATAAAGAGCACGTTGGCAAATGTATTCAAAGGCCATATTATAATTTAAAGCTTTTATATCCACATAGATTATACTTAAATCAGAAAGTTTAAACTATTCTCTGCGATTCATTGGTGTTGTCACAGTTTACCTATTGTGCTCCTGTATATGGGCCAGGACTAGACTGTGAGACATTGCAACGTATACAGCGTGTTCAGAATTCCTGTTTACGTTTTATTTACGGTATTTGCAAATTTGATGATATTTCTGATAAATTACATGATACAAAATGGTTAAATATGAAAGAATATATCTCCATAGTGCATTATTATTCCATAATATAATGTCAGACAAACAGCCTCCTTATTTATACAATAAGATTACTTTCAGGACTGATGTGCATAATCTGAACTTAAGACAACGAGGTATAACTAGAATACCGCACTATAATCTGTCTATATTCCAAAGAGCTTACACTTTCAACATTGCTAAAACTTATAATGATATTCCTCAGTGGTTCAAAAACTTATCATCCAAACAATTTAAAGAAAAGTTATTTTTAATATTATTTGAGACACAGGGTTGACAGGTACTGTTCGAGTATATCCATGATACATTGTCATTGTGTTTATGTATTTTGGCACTGCATTTTATTTTGTTATTTTTATTGTATTTACAAGGGCGAAGTGGAAGAATAGCTCTGCTAAACTTCGTCCTTGCGATTCAGATTTTGAATAAAGATTTATTTATTTATTTATTTATTTACTGTAATGTCTATATCTGAGCACTGTAATCTATCAACCCACAGAATAAGCCGGATTCAGAAAAGAATACAGCACAATAGAACACCTCCACACAGTCAGACAGTTTTCAGAGAAAAGTACCGAATATAACTTAGATATATGGATGGCTTTTATAGATTTCAAAAAAGCATTTGATACAGTGGAAACTTGGGAAATAATTAATGCAATGAGGAATGCCAGAATTGACCAGAGGTACATAGACCTAATCAAATACATCTACAGCAAAGCTACAATGATAATAAAAACTCACCAAACAACAGATAAAATTAAAATACAACGAGGAGTCAGACAAGGCAACATTATCTCGCCAAAATTATTCACTCTGGTATTGGAGGATGTTTTCAAGAATCTGTACTGGGAACAACGAGGAGTCACAATACAAGGAGAAAAACTAACCAACTTGAGATTTGCTGATAATGTTATCGTATTTGCGCAGGATAAAGATGAACTTGGAAAACTGAACTTGGAAGCAAAGAAAATCGGCCTTGAAATGAATACAAACAAAACCAAAATTATGACAAACCAACAAACAAATTCAAATACATTAATTGTAGAAGGAAAACATATTGATATAGTGGACGTATACGTATACAAGCAATAACGCTCAAGAAGGCTAGTCAATATACAGAAAGAAAAAGACGAATAAGACTAAGCTGGGCAGCCTACGGAAAACTAAATTATATGATGAAAATGAAATTACCAACAAGACTAAAAACAAAAATCTATAATGAGTGCATCCTCCCCGTTACCACTTACGGATGTGAGACCTGGGTATTAAATAAAAGGACACTAAACACAATACAAGTACATCAGAGAGCAATTGAAAGAAAAATATTAGGATATCACTTAGAGACCATAAAACCAACCAATGGATAAGACAGCGCACTAAAGTTAGCGATATAACCCAGAGAATATGTTCCCTTAAGTGGCAGTGGGCCGGACATGTTGCTCGACATAGCGATAAGTGGAGCGGCAAAATAACAAGATGGCGACCCTAGGGTGAGAGAAGAAGCGTGGGAAGACCACCAGAACGTTGGTACGACGACCTGAAAAGATACGCAGGGCTGAACTGGTACCAAAGCACCCAGAACAGGGAAAACTGGAAAGACATGAAAGAGGTCTACATCGAATCGATGGAGAGAGGCTAACTGAAGAAGAAGAAGAGAGCACTGGTGCAATGAAGATGGTATTCGAGAAGCACTGGTGAAAGTACTTACACAGGAAAAAACTAGCTTGCCAATAAATTATTTATCCTGCAATAGTACTTCTATAAACAACATAATTCTTAAACACGGTCTACTTTTGGATATCGCCTTCCTCATGATTATGAGGAAACACGCAAGTTTGATTAGTCTAATAATTTAGTTAAACACTAAAAACTGTTTCTCCAAGCAGCGAATATAAAGAAAGAAAATCCTATGAACTACTTTTTCTAAAGTTTCTAATACAAAGTAAAATTAAAAGGTTACTTAGTATAAGGTTAAGATGAAGTCAATGTAAAAATAAAAACACAATAAATCATTATTTATATTATTATACAATAAATTGCAACAATATATACTACAATCATTTGCCTAGAAAAATAAAACTCTTGTGTAACCGCGTTATTCCAAGAACGAGATGTACAAACACCAGGAGCACCCCACCAGTCGTTGACGTCTTTGTAGTGCCGCATTGAAGCGGGTGCATGGAGCATGGCACACAGACGACACCAAAAGTAGGTGTTGATAAATTCCCCAGTGCCTTTCCATCGGAAATACGAGTTATAGAGCTCGTCGTCCTTATCGAGCTTATGGAGGTACAGAGCGAGTTCTTTCGCACTTTCGAAATCGTCCACGTGTATGTACGAGCCTTGCGGAGCACTTCTTTCGTAGTCCTCCGGCTTGGCGCCCATGACGATGGGCAGCACCGATTGGCCCAGACCGTTCACATAGAGTTTCTCCGTGATGTAGTCTCGACAATTAGAATTTTCAAAAGCCAAGTAGAACTTGTAATCGCGTTCTAACATTTCGAAGCATCTACTATCAATTCGCGGACATCGAAGAGGGCCGCAGGCACCATAAATATCTACAGGGATGTATTTCGCTAGTTCCCTGGCATAATCTAAACGTCCATTTCGTGCATGACAGTTCGATACGAACCACGCCACTTTTTTCGTTTTGTTGGCAGCATAGTTCCTCGTTTGCAGCTTCTGCTTCACCTGTAAAACGCCATCGTTTAGCTTTCCCAAACAAATTACATTAAGGTTACTAAATCATAAAGGTACCGCCAACTGTGCAAACATATACCTTTTGTCTCTTTTAATTTGGGGTAAAGCTATCAATTGTCTCACTTTCACTCTCACTTTCTTACAATGTTCTGTCCTTTTTAATTTGGGGAACAAAATCTTGCAATGGAATGGCGGTACCTTTATATATTTAGTGAGCTTAAATTAGATGCCAAATCAACGCCATCTAGAAACAAGGCCAGTTATCTCTGACTCTAAACTTGTAACGTCGATGATAACAGGTGTTGTAACGTAATTACCCTGTGTTTGAATAGACAAGTCACTCAATGCGTTGGTAAATTCTTTGTGCTTTTCTGTAAGCGATTTTAGTTGCAATTCTGGACAAAACACCATGCACTAAACTCATTAAAGCTGTTGCAATATCTTCTTGATCTATGGTTGGCACAGTTTGATAGGTATCGTTTGAAGCAAATAAATGAAAGAGTAGTTTATTGCAATTACACCATGTTTGTGCGAGTGTTTGATACGTAGTGAAATTACTATGCCGTATAGGTACCTACTATTTGCCTGGCAACAGTAGCACAAACAAGAATGAAGTGTATGTGTTTCCTTTCCTGCAGAATAATGATTTACGTAAAAATGGCTTACATAGACAAATTTTACTCTTTCACGTACTCTACCAAGATCTGAAAATTACATTCTCTTAAAGAAGTTAAGTTTTTTTGGTGCAAATATCATCTCGAAAATTTCATAATTCATTCTAACCTTGATTAAATTTTTTTCTGGCAAAGTTAATAACAAAAGTCGATTGAGCAAATCCAATAAGAGTCGAAAACTAAATACGTTAAGGAATACATACAACAAATTTCGAGTTTTATATTTATTACGCTACTTACGTGCCCAGAAGTATATTATTTGGCTCAGTTAATAAGATATTTCATGTGTTTTTCTGAGAACTTTATTTTATACGTGCAAAAGAATATTCTTACATCATAGTTGTAGAAGTTTTTAGCAGTATTTTAAACAATTTTAGCAATAACAAATTACAAAAAGTAGTCGGAAAACACTAATTGAGAAATTAATATACCGATTTTTTGCAGTTCGCCCATAATCAAAATATCATTTCGTTCACCGTAGCATGTTTACGTTGAAGTGAAACTATTGCTTATCGCTGTTTATTGTTTAATAACATTGTCGCGATACGCTTAAAGTCGGAGTAACTGGCAATCCTTTTAGTTAAAATACACTTGTACACGAAGACTAAACCTACTGTTGCGAGATTAATAGGAACACTTAAGTACAAATACTTGCATTTATTTTCTGCCGTTTACAGAACACTTAAGTTTAATCATCATCATCATCATCAATCAACCCTCTGCGTCCACTGTTGGACATAGATCTCCCCCATTTTCGTCCATTCCGTTCTACTTTGGGCTGCCTGAATCCAGTTCCGGCCATTCTTCGGATATCATCCGTCTTCTACTTCTCTTATCCGCTCTCGGCCTCCACTCAAGCAGCCTTTTTGTCCATCTCCCGTCCACATGTCCGGCCCAGTTCCATTTGAGCTTTGTTATCCGTGTTATTATATCAGTTACACCTGTTTTTCGGCGCAGATCTTAATTTTTAATATGCTCTCTTAAGGACACGCCCAGCATCGATCTTTCCATTTTTCGCTGTGTTATTCTTAGCTTTTTAGCCGTTGCGTTGCTTAAGGTTAACGTTTCGGCACCATATGTCATGACCGGCAAAACGCACTGATTGAAGACGTGTCGTTTTAAGCATATCGGCAGATCACCTTTGAAGACCTCTCTAAGTCTTCCATACGCAGCCCATGCGTGGGTAACTCTTCTCTTCAATTCGCATGTTTGATTTTCTCTAGAGATTTGTATTTCGTGCTCAAGGTATATATATTTGTCTGTTAGTTCTACTTCATTGTTGTCAATTTTTAAGTTCTCACTAGGCACTAAGTTTGTCATAAATTTTGTCTTGGAGCTATTTATTTTTAAGCCTCTTGAAGTTCTTTTAACATCAACGAAATATCTTGTAGATTGTCTGACATTAGAACTATGTCATCCGCAAATCGAAGGTTTGTCAAATTCTGTCCATCTATGTTTAGGCCTTTTCCTTTCCAATTTAACTTTTTAAAAACATATTCCAATACTGTCGTAAACAACTTGGGGGACATCACGTCTCCTTGTCTAACTCCCCTTCCAATTGGTATACTTTTGGTGTTCTCGTGGAGTTTTACTGTCATTTCTGCATTTTTGTAGATGTTGTATATTAACCTTGTGTATCGATAGTCTACACGGCATTCTTGTAGCGCTCCCAAAACTGCCTCAATCTCCACTGCGTCGAACGCTTTTTGGAAATCCACAAAGGCTAGGACTAGCGGTCTGTTGTACTCAATGGATTTTTCAATGATTGTTTTGACACTTTGTAGATTATCGTTGGTCCCAAATCCAGCACGAAAACAGGCCTGCTCCATTGTTTGGTAGAAGTCTAATTTTCTGTCTATTCTGGTAGTTATAATCCTTGTAAATAATTTGTACATATGGCTTAAAAGACTTATAGGTCTATAATTCTCCAATTCAGCTATATCACCCTTTTTATGAAGGAGTATCACACTAGCATGGTTCCATTTATCTGGTATTGTACTGCTATACAGGCATACAGGGATAGATTGTATATTATAAGTCTCTCATTTTCCTAAGTAAACAAGGACCGCCTATCTCTATTGCGTCAGTAATTACCTTGTCTTCTCCAGGTGCCTTATTGTTCTTTGCTTTCTTTAATGCTATATCTATTTCTTCTAAAGTAATGTCTGTTAGTGATTCTGATCCTTGATTTATTATATCCTTTCGTGATATTAAAATGTCTGGCTCTAAATCTGATATAGCAGTTGGTAGAAATCTTCTACTGATTTCAATATCTCTTCTCTGTCTGTGGTTATAATTCCTTCTTTGGTCTTAACTTTAATTATTTCTTTCTTTCCATTTCCAAGTTTTCTGTGTAGCACTTTCATGACTTTGTTGTCTTCTATGGTTTGTTTGATATCTTTTGTATTGTATTGTCTAATATCTTTCCGTATAGCTTTTGATATTCGTTTATTAATCTCTTTTAGCTCTTCATTTGTTGTCGTCTTCTGACTTCTCATGTCCCTTCTTCTCTGCATTAAGTTCTTAGTCTCTTGACTGATTTTCTCTTCTCTTCTTGTTCTAGGGCAATGTTTGTTTTGACTTTCTACTATTGTATTTGTTATTCTTTCGTTTAAACTATTAACGTTTTCGTCTAATTCGATGTTCTCCAGCACTTTATTGATGTCACGCTGGAATTTTTCAACATCTTTGGCACCGAACAATTCAGGTGGATATTAATATAGAAATTAGGAGAAGAAAATATGGATGGTTAGGGCATACGTTGCGAAAAAATAAAACTGAAATTTGCAGAAAAGTTTTGATTGGAAACTTTAGGGTTTCAGAAACAGAGGACGCCCACGAAAACCGTGGAGGAGAACTGTAAAACAAGGGACAGGGAAAACTATAGCACAACTGAGCCAAATAGCAAAGGAAAATGACAACGGGAAAGAATATACGAATACCCTATGTCCCAATAAGGAATAATGGGATTATTATTATTTTGTTATATTTAATAAAAAATGGAAACATCTAAATGTGCTTTATTTTGCAGTAAGTAACCTTTCATGTTAAGAAACGAGCTTATTAATTTTCTTTTAAATTTAAAGTGTTGCACGACCAAAAATTACCCTTCCCCCCCGCCTTTTTTTCTGAAACTTCTCGTCTACAGCGGCTATAATTTATTCTTGCACACCGGCGCCAAACGGTCTTGTTACGCCACTGGATAGAATTTCATACTTTTCAAGATTCAAACTCAAAGCACTACTCACCGATTCCAGTAATTG
Source organism: Agriotes lineatus (assembly GCA_940337035.1). Classification (NCBI taxonomy): domain Eukaryota; kingdom Metazoa; phylum Arthropoda; class Insecta; order Coleoptera; family Elateridae; genus Agriotes; species Agriotes lineatus. The sequence goes on from CALNHX010006634.1 coordinate 47,619, forward strand.
CAGTTGACCTCAAAACAGCCCTCATATGTTTTTGATCTAATAAATTTATTAACCACTTTATCGTAACAAAAAAACCCAAGAGAAAATCTACAATTGAAAATGGAAAATAAGACAAAAATTGAGAATACTAAAATTCCGAAAGTGAAACCTTTATCCTAATAAATGGATTGGGCGGGGTGGACCAATAGCGTGGCCACCCTGGTCTCCTGACTTAACTCCAATGGATTTTTGAAGAAATGGTATATTTTACTGTGCCTGCCAGAGTAGATGACGTTATTGCCCGGATTCACGAAGCAATAGCAGAAATAAATAACGATAATTTCAATTCTGTTGCCAGGAACTTTAGTCATAGGTTACATACGTGTATTAATGAAAATGGTAAAATTTTTGAGCGTTTCTTAATGAATTAGATGTTTTGCTGATGTTTATCGCGACCCAGATAGTTTTCATTTTTAATATTTTAAGTTTTCTTTTATATTTAACTTTATTAAGATTAAAAGAAACTTAAAATGTTTTTTATTGAAATTTTACCTGACAGCGGCTTCGGTTTCTGTTGTATATTTTTAATTGTAAAACACATATCCGAGGGCTGGGGAGTGAATATTGACTCACCCTGTAGACCCCAATGTCATAGATGTCAGCAATATGGTCATACAAAAAAATCTGTAAAAGTTAGAATCCAAATGTGTCACATGTAAGTGAAACCATTTATATACCAACTGTGATAAAAGTAAACTCTTTAAAAATTTATGAAACTCTTCTTTTTTTCCTCTTTTTAGTTTAGGGATATATCCCTGTCATATTCAACTTCATTTCCTATGGTTTTCTTGAGATTCTGAGGTCCATCAGTCGATCCATCACTTTGGAGGATTATTGTGCAGATTTGCCAGCAGCTTCGATAGGATCCCTTCAGGATTTCATCTTGCCATTGTGCGCTAATCTTAGACTTGGGTTTTGTTACATTGCATTTTGCGTTGTGATATTGCGATAGCACCTCCGCCGGTTTGAACTTAAGGTCTCATCGAAGTTTTACTTGCTTTAGTAATATCATTCACTGTTAAATTTTAATAATCTATTAATTTTGTTTATCTAACGTAATTATTATTGTATTTATATATTTGACTATTATATTTTTAGAAGTTACGTTTATTGGGTGCCCCTGGCGTAGGTACTTAACATTTGCATCCATGTGTTATATCATTGACGATTAAACATTCGACTGTGATTATGTGTTTTTCCGTTACTGTAAACTGAGTTCTGACCTGGTTAGCGTTGAGTTCATGAGTTTTCGTTTCTGTCCGAGCATATTTGTTGTAGGTATAAAGACTCATTGACGCTTCTTTTGTATTGATTAATGGATTTAAGCTTTTCTAAAGAACCGCACGCTGTCTTCACTTTGCTTTGTCGATCTCACTCAGGAAATCGACAGGCGTTTTGAACATCCTCAATCAAAAACGAATAGATAGCGATATCAAATAATTAATTAAAAAATTAACACGAACAACAAGACAACCACCAAATTGAAAAACGGGTTTACAATAAAAATACCAGTACTATTTAATATCATCATGAATAAGTTGCTTGAAGATGTCAAAGTTACAAGCGAAAACTACCGATTAGGAAATAGTAAAATAAACATTCTCTGTTGCACAGAGGACGCTGACGGGCTTCCATTCCAAAACCAAAAGGTTTTGTGATATCAAAAGAACTAGTGAGGTGTAATTGACAGTCAGAAACCAGATAATTGAACAACTGTCCTCTTTTAAATACCAAGGGGGTACCACATTCAGCAACAAAATATATAAGCGTAAAAGAACATACACAAACCAAAATCAACGCTTGATATCATATCGAGGAATACATTAATATCAATCGAAAGCAAATTTCGTATTTATAACATAACGATACGTCCGTTACTAGTAACTTACGCAGCTGAAACGAGAACGTAGTCCTCAAGAACAAACAAATTTTATGAAAATCAGGAATGAGAACTCTAAGATCAATAATAATAGGTGTCACGCTAAACGATAGCATCAGGAGTGCAGAGATTAGACTGAGGTGTGAGATACAAGACGTGGTACACTGGGTGGGAACTAGAAGACGGGAGTGGAACGCACACGGGGGACGAATAAACAATAGTCAGATAGCGATGATAGTCATGAACGGAAAACCTCATATCAGTAGAACACTACGCTGACCGCCAAAGTGATGGATCGACTCATGGACCTCAGAATCTCGAGAAAACCAGAGAAAATGAAGTTGATATGACAGGGATACATCCATAAACTAAAGAGAAGAAGAAAAACAAGGGTTTCATAAATTTTAAAACGGATGTAAGAAGAGTATTGTAGCGGGAAGATGCCTGTGAGGCATTATTAATAGGGGGAGTACGTTTTTCCAAGGTCGGATCTGTTTGGATCGGCTTCATGGCAGGAATATTATTACGCCACAATTACTGCATTCTAGAGGACCACATTTACTTGTATCATTATTCCTTTACATTTGGCACATTTGGGTTCTAACTTTCACAGATGTTTTTGTTATAGCCATAGTGCTGACATTTATGACATTGGGGTATATTGTTTATTGTTTGATTCTCTCTTGGGTTCTTCTGTTACGATAATGTGTTTAATAAATTTATTAGTTTTTAAAACATCTGAGAGCTGTTTTGAGGTCAACTTTAATTACTGAAGTGGGTGAGTATCGCTTTGAGTTTGAATCTTGAAAGTCACCAACGGTAAGTTTTTCTATATCAGAGATGACCTCTTTATGGTTTATCAGTTTATAGGTCCATGTAAATAGGTTCCTTGATGACTTTTATCATAATAACTGCAATTAATTGTTAAGTCTCAAGGTCTAGGTGTATGGGTTATGCAATATTTTTTCTCTGAGATGCGTCACCGTGGTTATCTATGTAACGGGCCTTTGCCCCACTATACTTCAGCTCAACAACGGCATTTAGTAACCTTTTAATATACCGATGCTGCCAAAATTATATATAACAGCAATGAGATAACACGCACAAGAAAATATAATGGATTGCTTGAGGAAGAAAGAAATAAACACAGAGACAAATATTCGAGTAGGCTGGAGGCTCATTTTAGTTATGATATATGTCAGGTAAACATGTCTACTAACATATATTTTTTCGTATGGTTATCTCTTTCTTACTGAAGCATTCTATTTTATTGTTCATGTTATCTCATTGCTGTTATATACAGATTGTATGCAAGTACTATGTATACGCGTTAACTAGATACAGAGACGGTTTGTGTGTTTTAAAATTTTAAACCGTCTCTGTATCTAGTTTCCTTGTGTGCCTACCACCTGCAGACATTCTGTATAATTATGGCCTCATTCATATAGTAAATTTGTGCGTTTGTGTATTGTGTAATAGATATAAATTTAAGTAGGTGTACTCTAAGCGTCAGTGCAGATGAATTTCCGTCAGCGGTAACCAGCGTTGCTGAAAGTGAAATTTTTGCATGTTTCGGCGGCAACTATAGAAGGCGAGAACGAGATGTTCAATGCGACATCGTCATGGGCAGGCAAAAGTGATTCAGAGTCAGTAGCAACGTGAACGCCAAAAAGGAACACAATTGTTCCTGAGCGTCACTAAGCTGGACCAACGCCGTAATTACAAAAACTTGTCTCAGTGCGAGGCATTACAAGCACGTGTGCGAATCCCAGAATTGGTGTTCGGATACGGCTACCTGTTTAATTTTGCGGGATACGAGGCAACAACATCTCCAGCTGGAGATGCAGCTTTCCGAACGTAGCGACGCTCCAGAGAGCAGTTCTTGTCCTTAAGTTACATTCCGTACAATTTTACACAACCTTATATCTCACCTGAGAATCGTAGTACGTCCACTTTCCGTACGGTGTTACTAAATCACTATCTCGCCGATATGTAGCAGTCCAATTAAAAACATTAGGATACCTCACTGCATCAGAATGATAAGGGGACTCTAGAAGATACAGAATCCACACTTGCTCTCTGGGGCGGGTACCTCCAGAGTGCATGAGGTAATGCGTATAGAGGATGGCATCCGCATCCGCTGTTTTGCCCTTGTCAGCTGTCAGCGAACAGCGGTTAACCGGACATCCATTAAATGCTAACCAACCCGATTTATTGCCCCAAGTCTTTAGTCCGTTGTACGCTAAGACCACTTTCTCTGATACATCAAACTCTTCAACAAAAAACGTTGTTGCCAAACAAAGAACAGGACCTTCGCGTCAGTTTCTTACCTTCGTAATGTTCAGGAACATACATGAGCTGTTCGGTAATCCGGTCTCCCTCAGTCTGATCCGGAAACAGCTTTGGAATACCTTTTAACGTCTCAGGAAACTCGGTACCCCCAGAAAAGTACCATGGCTTCCTCTTCGACTCATTGATCTGTTTGGTCGCGGATTCGTTTTCCAAGGAAAATCTTTGAGCGTCGATGTGCGTCTCGACAGTTCGTAGAGGAGGGATTGACGTTAGTGACCACGGCCACCGCTGTTGCATCGAAAGAATAAAAAATGCTGTACTTCCGCAGCAAAGCACGCACAGGAAGACCCTGCCCAGTGACAGTCGCGGAGTCATCTTTATCTAGCCATTACCTGGAAATTGTTAGCTTGGTCGGAGCATCCAAATTTATTTGCTACACTTAAATGCTAATGTTAGTGCAACACAGCTGGGATGTGCTCTACTATAGTACTGCATTATCAGAGATGATTATCACGTAATTTACAACGGCCATTATTAAAAATGTCATTTTGATTACTAATCCGCAGCTGTCATGATACATATATTGCTGTGGTTATGATAGCTCCACGTTGGGCTTGCCATTTAATTTTGCAAAGGTTACTAGTTGCGGCGCCTAATTAATTTAATGCAATGTAGTCGGCAAATTTTAATAATAAAATTTATACAGATTTATAGATTTAGACTGTTTAAGAACAGATGGTTGTATTTTTATTTATTCAAATAAAATAGTATTTTGCCCTCTTTTATGTTTTATCGATCTGCAATTTAAATTTTTCTAAACGCTATCTCGGTAGGCACTTGACTCAGTTCAAAAGGGTTAGCTTCCTGCTAATTTATTATTTTACTTTACGCTGGCACGCCACTGTGTGCCCAAATTAATCGTAATACGTAGTCGCAATGTAAGTGCGGCTGTTAAAATTTCAAAATAGTTTGATTAAATTGCAGTAAGCGTTATTTGAATTCTAGTGTTTTAGCGCTTCTAATTGTCTTTTGTTCCAGCGATTAATTTGTTATACTACGTCAGACAGACGCGGCTTGGATTTGGAATTGTTATAACTTCCTTTATCTCACAATTCTACTTCGATGAATAATTGGCGAAATGCGTTAGCTGGAGGCTTGGATATGCATGAATCTTATTCACAACGGTAATGTTTCTCTCGTACACAAATTTCTGCTTCCTCACAATGTTAATAAGCTTTTTACAGTACCTTAATTTTTTTTAGATGGTACCGATTATTCTTCGGAAAGGGGGTCTTGCTTGAATCTTCTCTAGGAGTCGCTGTCCCCGGAGTTTCTGCAACTGGCCGTTGTCCTACAGCTCCATGTGATGTGTCCCAGTAGTAGGCCCTGGTTCTGGATCCTTTATTCCACTGCTATCGGTCTTCGTAAATTTGAAGTGGTCGCTACCGCAGCTTCGGAAGCTTCTTGCAGTAAATAATTTTTTTATTGGGAAAATGTTACCCACACTTTCAATGGTACTCTGCGATGTGCTAAATACGATGGTATACTTTTTATTTTTATAAAATATTATTTAATAGGTAAAAACTTGGTTTAAATAAGTGCCCAAAAACTGCATGTCAGAATTAATTTTTATTCAATTGTTTAAACAAAAACGAATCTTATAACTATAAAGAGGACATTGACTGAGTTCAAATGATTTACATATTATATTAAACATTCTTATAAATAATTAGATCTAAACAATTTACATTTCTAAAATTATTGTCTACATTTTATTAAAGTAAAGAGAAGGTTGACGTCACTGAAAAAACGTGGTTATACAGTCGTGTTCAAATAAATATGGGACAATGTTTTTTTTTCATATGTAGGTTCAGTTAAGAATTGAAGAATATCTCCATGGATTTCATGCTATCAGAAAGAGTTACATTAAACTTTAACAGGTACTGAAATCTGTAACTCTTTCTGATAGCAGGAAATCCATGGAGATATTCTTCAATTCTTAACTCAACCTGCATATGAAAAACACATTGCCCCAGACTTATTTGAACACGACTGTACGTGTTATCATTAATAATATAACAAGGGCGAGACCAGTACGATAACTCTTTTGATGGGCAAAAGAAGATTATTATATAAAAACAGTATACGAATTATGATTTAGAATTGACCTAATAACGCAAAAAGACTCAAGTTGCTTGTATTTTGCCATGCTACTTCCCATAATGACACCATCCACGGGGTCGATAGTCATCCCTAGGGCGCTTATCGCTTGATAAGCATCCCTAGAGTGTTTATCAGGTAATCAGTTCAGTATAGGTCAATTTTTAAAAAAATGCATGGTTTTCCTTGGGTGTAATAATATTCCAACTAAATAACGTTCGTGTGTTCCATTAAGTACAAGTGGCCCATTTGCTTCAATCTTTTACCACAGACTTTAGAATACCAATGCTTATATGATTTTAGTTATTTAATGTTACATAGGGTCTAATAATGACCTTGACCAATCTGACCAATGTGTCGCTTATGTAACTCATAAAAATGCATTGTCATGGATATATAGTGTCTGCTTAAGTACGCACCATATGGAAAACTTTTTTATTATTAATTTTACGAAAAAAAAAGTTATTCTCTATAAAAAGTTCTGCATGGTCCAAAACTTAAAATGCAATCATCAGATATCATTTTTTTAAAGCCGTATACCAGGAATGTCAAAAAATATTAATTCTGCTCAAGAGTAAAGTACCTTTATTTGTAACAATATCGAAAATTGTTATTAAGAAAAGTTGATTAGAATCGAAAACTACGTTCAAATATCCAATTACACCTATCTACGATGAAAATCAGGTTTTGTTATTTTTCAAATTTTTTTAAAGTTGTTTCCTATGGAAAATCATCAAAATAATGCAACATAGTGGTTACTAGGCGTAAAGGTTATCAAAGTTTTAACGAATAAAGATGGTTGTTCAACTTAACACAATTATTGCCGCAATCCTTTTAACATTCAAGAACTGATAATACACCGTACCACAATGTTGCGTACGCTTCTGATTTATTGTGTCATTTAGCTTAAATAAGGTTAACAATTTAATGTCAATATGATAGATGTAAAAATGTTACCAATACGAAACTTGAAAATTACTAGATTCTGACCTGTAAAAATAATTTTGCCCATCAAAAGAGTTATCGTGCTGGTCTCGCCCTTGTTATATTACTAATGATAACACGTACAGTCGTGTTCAAATAAATCTGGGACAATGTTTTTTTTCATATGCAGGTTGAGTTAAGAATTGAAGAATATCTCCATGGATTTCCTGCTATCAGAAAGAGTTACAGATTTCAGTACCTGTTAAAGTTTAATGTAACTCTTTCTGATAGCAAAAGATCCATGGAGATATTCTTCAATTCTTAACTAAACCTACATATGAAAAAAAAAACATTGTCCCAGATTTATTTAAACACGACTGTATAACCACTTTTTTTAGTGACATCAACCTTCTCTTTTATTTTTAGTTTTTAGGAACTTGTTAATACTTACCTACTGGTACAATAAACAATAAGGAACCGTTTTTTTCGAATGAGGTGTATCTCAAACCAATGAATGTTTAGGTATATTTAGTGTTATAATAGGACCCTTATCCTTCGTATACCTACCGATTTATATGAGAAACGAGCGGGAAATGCATACGCTAGACAAAAACCATCATAAATAGAGAGAAAATCGTTAAGAATACGGAGGAAATAGTTGAAACTATACATTGATAAAAAAATACATAAAATAGCCTAAAACCAATATTTTCAAATTCTAAACAACATTAGACAAAAAGCATTAAAGATGACAGTTAAAGGTTGATTAAATAACAAGTAAAACAAAAGTGGGCGTTGTGTCCAAGGTGGACGTTATGACCAAATGCGAAGGTGGACGTTGTGACCAGAGTGGGCGTTATAGCGGTGGACGTTGTGTCTAAGGTGGACTTTGTGACCAAATGCGAAGGTGGACGTTCTGACCAGAGTGGGCGTTATGCCGGTGGATGTTGTGTCCAAGGTGAACGTTGTGACCAAATTTGAAAGTGGACGTTGTGACCAGAGTGGGCGTTATGGCGGTGGAAGTTGTGTCCAAGGTGGACTTTGTGACCAAATACGAAGGTGGACGTTGTGACCAGAGTGGGCGTTATGGCGGTGGATGTTGTGTCCAAGGTGAACGTTGTGACCAAATTTGAAAGTGGACGTTGTGACCAGAGTGGGCATTATGGCGGTGGAGGTTGTGACCAGGGTGGACGTTATGACCAAAAATAGCGGTGGACGTTGTGTCCAACATGGCGGCCAAACTAGGTGGTGGACGGTGTGACCAGTGGGCGTTGTGTCCAAGACCCATTTAATGTTTATGCAACTGTTAACCAGAGTTGTTCATGCTGCTACAGGAAAGAAAAGAACATAACCTATATTATTTTTGACCTCCTGATATTAAAGCAACACATTGATAGACAGTTGACGTCTACTGTAACTACGATTTTACATTTAGTCAGAGATTTTACGCATTACAGTGGGGTAATATGATTAGAAAACTGTTAGCTTTTAGGGACGATTAAAAAAAGTTGCTTAGTATTTGCAGAAATGCTACGTAATTACGTAATAACTCGTTTAGTTAAAATTTGGAGAAACAACGCTTTTGCAAATTACAGATGTTTACGACTTTTGACGTTTCAAAGCGATTTGATGCAGGGCCGACTACAAAATTTATTAAAAGCAGCGGTCTTGATATTCTAATGCAAAATCTCCACTTTATAGAAAATTTTGAAAAATGTGGGCCGAAAATGTAGGTTATACAATAGTCGTGCGCTAAGCATTTTACAGCGATCTCTTTTATTAAAGCACTCCACTTCGCTTCAAGAATTTAAACCTCGCACTGTAAAACGCATCCTAACACACTCGTACTCGTAATAGTATATTACGTTAAAAGATCGGTAAGTGCCTTAGAACGGGTCGAGAAAAAGTTAGAAGGAGGTCCAAAGGGCCGAGTTTTGCTATTTTTTGAGGCCTGTTCCAGTAATGCAATAAAAATATCGTTGAATATGACAAATATTGTTTGCCTAAATAAAGTGCGTCCCGATGTTCACAGTCTGCAACGCCTACCGCTGATTCCTCCAATAGTCACAACTATGATGGTCCGTCAACCTTCAAACCGCATATAACCTGTCAATAACTCCTATTCTTCGTAGAATCCAGTCCTGCTCCCTTTATCAATGTCACCGTTACTCCAATCGATTCCTGGTAAGTTTCAGTATTATAGATGATCCCAATCTAACCTTCTTTATTCCTCAGATAGTACTTCTGTATCCAGCAACACCCACAGAACCGTCCAAATCAAACAGCTAATTCCGACAACTTTCTTTTAATTGCTTGACCCGTCTTCCATGCAACCACCAACGTCACCAATGAATCCTAATTATATCTTGCATGTATCAATAAATCCAAATCCCTTCAAATAATGTAATCTTCTGTGTTATTTATTTCCAATTCACTGTATTGGACAATCTTTTCACCGATTGTATGGTTTTATTAATTCCAGGTTATTTTCATATTTTCACCACGTAGATTTGTTACTAGCCCCTTTATTTTGTATTTTACCAAACAATTATACAAAATAAGGCATAATTTCAAATTTTTTATTCTCAATATTAGTTATTTCAGAATTCGATATACACTGACCGGCAAAATTAACGCATATTTTTTTAATGCAGTTTTTTGTCAATAAAAGCTAATGCTACAGCTTTTGTATCTACAAATTCAGAACAAATATATTTAATGGTCAAGTAGTTAGCTGACAAAATTGTTTTTGTCATTTGAAAACAATTCTCATACTGTTTTGTATACTGTTAAAGAATACTTTCAAAAATCACGTTTTTCTGTGAGTTAATTTGCATTGCTTTTGTTTATCGGAAAGGCTCAGTTTTAAGTTCCTTCGCTATTTTAAGTGTGCTTTTGTTTTTGTGTTTCCTTCTTATCGGTTGCTTTGAATTATGCCAGTGCTAAGTAGCGAAAATGCAATTAGAGCGACAGTGTTGTTGGAAGGAGGAAGAAAGCAAAATTATGTTGCATTACAGTTAGGAGTTAATCAGTCTACAAATTCTCGACTTCAAAGACGACTTAGAGAGACTGGAAATGTCGGTAGAAGACGAGGGCCAGGTCTCAAGCGCGGGTCATCGGCTGTAGATGACCGTTTCTTGCTATTAACCCTAGTAACCCCACAAAATTGAGAGAACGCCAAGTACCAAAATGGGTCATTTTTGACCCACTGTATAATTTTGCTATTTATAATTGTTTAAAACATTTTTTGCCCTCCTTACATATATAAAATATCTAATACGTTTCTTATATTTAATATTTATCATGCATACATAATAAATAAAAAGCGAAAATACATCGAGAACAGACTGTACATTCATACTGCATTGTGGAAGTCCTTCCTTTTCAAGAAGTATATTCACTTGTTTAGATTTCCTTTTTGTATCGGACACATATGTCCACATTCTCCTATCTATTTTTTCATTATTAGCTCCAGCAACGAGTTCATCATCCGAGTCTTCAGAACCGGAAACTTCACTTCCAAATTCACTGTCACCGATTCTCTCAACTTCTTCATTATCGTCTACTTCGCTGCACACTTCAGGAACGTCTTCGTCACTATAATCACTTTATTCTAAAAGCTTAGCTAGTTGAGGAATTTTATTTGGATTTATTATGACCAAATGGTAACAGCAAACTGAAAGTAAATTTTGAACCCTGCTTTTATATAGACATACGACAAACATGTATAATTCCTGTAAATTCCTCAAACATTTTTTACCAATAAAATTCATGCATGCGCATGCACTAACAGGCAAAATTCGCCAGACGGCACTTTACAATGAAATTCATGCATGCAGCGACATGTACGAGCAGGCATAAAACATTAATTGACTACAACAGGCGAAGTACCGAAATGGGTCAAAATTGACCCTTTACGCAAAGAAAGTAATAAAAAATTTCAGGTACCGTTTTCTAAATTTTTATTTCTGGCATACGGTGACAGACAGCATAGGAATAGCATATCTAGAAGCAAAACGACGTAATAGCATCTGAAAAAAATGGTACAAGAAAATTTGAATCCTGGGTCATTTTTGACCCGGTTTTGGGGTTACTAGGGTTAATATCCACGACTTCACCCCGTAGAAGAGTATCGAAAAAACGTAACATCTTAGGAGTCTGATTTTGATGTCTAAAACGAGATTGTGACTTTTAAATAGCTTAGACATCTTGATGAAGGCTTGTCTTGATTTCTCCATTGTACACTTAATTTCTTGAGAATGGTCCCATTGCTAATTAATTAATGTACCTAGATAGTTGAATCTTGATACCCGTTCTATTGGTGTTTCTCTGATAAACAGTTGACAGTTTTCAATTTGCTCTTTACTTATTATCATAAACTTGGTTGTATTGGTGTTCGCTTCTAGCCCATACTGTTCACTAGCACCATTTACTTTATTTATAAGTTTTTTCAGGCCATTCAAATTATCGGCAAACAACACAGTGTCGTCTGCATACCAAATGTTCTTAAGACGTTCTCCGTTCAGCATGATTCCGTGGTTGGTGTTTTCCAGAGTTGCTTTGAATATTTCTTCTGAGTATAGGTTGAATATCAGTGGAGAAAGAATACATCCTTGCCTAACGCCTCGAAGGATAATAATGGCTTCTGTCTGGTCTCCCGCGTTGGTCTTTATGGTGGATGTCTGATTCCAATATAAGTTTCTGATGATTCTAACATCCCTGTCATCCATCCCACTGTTTTTTAATACTTGTATCATCTTTACATGCTGTATCCTATCAAACGCTTTCTGATAGTCAACAAAGCATGCAAAAACGTCACAATTCATGTCTCGACATCTTTGAAATAAAACTTGCAGACTAAACAGAGCATCTCTTGTGCCAACTCCCTTCATAAGCCCAAGTTGTGTATTCGTCATCCTTTCCTCGCATAGTTTGTAAATTCTTCGGTGAATGATTTTAAGAAATAACTTCAATGAGTGACTCATGAGGCTAATTAGTCTATAGTCCCCACATGTCTTGGCTCCTTGTTTCTTTGGTAGCATTATGAATTCGGAAACGAGCCATACATTTGGTATGTCTCCGGTGTTGTATATATTGTTAAAGATGTTAGTTAGTCATTTTATAGATCTTTCATCAAGAAGTTTGGGAAACTCTGACTGCATCCCATCTGGTCCTAGGGTTTTTCCTGCTGTCATAGATCTGATAGCGGTTTTAACTTCATCAGCTAATATACTAGGTCCAGTTTCCGCCTGTATAGTTGGTGTATTTCCCCTTTCATTGTGAAATAAATCCTTTATGTACTTTCTCCATGTTTCTTTAATGTCTTTTCTATCGACAATCAGTTCTCCCGCTTCATTGATTATCCTCGAGATATCCAGTGGATCTTTAATGTAGTGGTTTCTCCTTGCCTTCTACATCCTTATGCCGTTGACTTTTGTCGTTCATCTGCCTTTAGAACCGATTTCTCGATCCTAGGACAAAAGAGTGCCCTACCTCATCTAACTCTTCCACCCGTAGCTGTTGATCAGATGAGGGAGTCGCTTATACCGGCGATCATTCGGTGTATGATGAAAATGTCAGAGATTAACTTTTATTCTACTACATATTACCCATGTTCTGTTCAAGAATGTGTATCTGAATCTTATAATCAACATTTCTTTTAGTAATTTCTTGAAGTTCAGCTGACTTATATATTTTTTCAAAAAATAATTTGCAAAGGCTGGAAATGTTACAATTTGGCGTTCTACTGGCGTCAGCAATTTTATTACTCATATTATACTATAAGGAGTTTATTTGAAACATATCTTTTTATTAAGCTTTCATCTGATAAATTACATTTGCAGTCGGGAATTTCATTAAGAAATTTAGTAAACTGTTTAAGGTGATACACATTTTACATATTATTGCATGTTCGTGGTTTGAACATTTTGATTATAAATAAAATAATGATACATTTTCATATGTTCTTTTTTGGAGTAAAAAGGCTGAAATTTGACCATATGTTTACTGCTATAAACATTGCAGTATTATTATTACTATTATCATTATTAAAATACCCTTAAATGTTTATGGCTCTGGTTTAAACAGCCTTACTATTAAATTCTCTTCGTAAAGTGTTGCATAAATGTAATCGGAAAATCTGGAGTGGTGCAGGCCCCATCCAAACCCTGGAAGCCATTCCTGAAGGACAGACTTTCCTTCCTTGACATTTTCACTTAAACGGTGTCCATTTCCCTGATATGTATTCCCTTGTAGAGGATCTCTGGCTTAGTCCTTGCATCCAATTTCACTTCCCTAATCCTTCTTACAGAGGATTTCCTTCGAAGTTACTGCACCAAGCTTATCTTCTCTGCCATGTCCTGCAGAGAATTTTCTAGGCGGTTCTTCTATAAGCGCCTGAAGTTTAATTAAGCGACGCTCTTTTTCAGGTGACTCCCGTTCGATCCACTTCTGCGGCGGAGGTTGCTGAAGTTGTTGCTCCCTATGTAAGTACGAGTCCTAAATAACGATTTTGCAGCAAACGAGCCCCCGTTAGTGCAGTGCTAACGGGGTCGGATTCAGGGAACCGGAAACTTGAAACTAAATAATGTGCTAGCCGATAACTGCTCGGTGCAGCTGGGCCTAATTGATTGTAAGTGGACGTTATCAGAATGCAGTGTTAACACGGCATCAGCTGGTTTTTAAGTGCGAAAGAGACGCTGCGCCGCGCGGAAACTCGATATCCATTGAATATTCATAGGAAATTCGCCACTGCGCTAATTAATAGTGTGAAAATGGTAGTTTAATAGATCTCGTTTCTCGCGGGTGTTAGGTAACTTATAGAGCTTTCCCGAATTCGGCGGGTATATTAATGGTTTGTTTGTTTTGCAAATGGTCGGTGGGAAGCCGTCTTCCAAAACTCAATCGATCATAGCAGATTGTTGCTGCTTGGTTTCCCTCTAGCCAGCTTAACCGCCCTCTGTGTAAGGGTGCGCCACGCTCGTGTTGTGGCTGTATTTGTTGTAACGTGTGAACACACTACTGTTTAAGAATTTATATTTTACAATTCATAGAAAATATACATGGGTATAACATAGTTGTTAATTTAAAGTACCTAACTAAGATTTATTGCACCTAAAGTAAAAAAAATAGCAAATGTTTACATGTTCCTGTCAGACGTGGCATCCCATCTATTAATGTTGTTATTATTAATTCTTCCTTTTGAATTGTCCATAGACTCTCTCTTGTCCTCAAACATTTTTTCATATTTCACTATCGAGATGATTTCATAGTATACCTATATTGCGATGGGATTAGAACCCAATAAGTGTTGACATCAGAATAGACACATTTATTGTTTCTGGGTAGAACCATAGCCAGTACGTAATTTCTACCTAAGACCTTTTAAACAAATTTCAAAGTGCAACATTCCGTCCAAGGTGTTGTATGCAATATCCAACGAAAAACATATCTCGACCAGTTAGTACCATTAGCATGTAATGAACGGAAGAAACATGTCTTGAAATTGGATTTGGATTGTCCAGAACTTGCTTTCTGTTATTAATAATCATCAGTCGGCTTACTTGCTTCCATTGCTGGACAAAGGCCTCCCTTAATTCATTCCATCTCTGTCGATCTTGTGCCTCTATTACCCAATGTGTTGCGATTCTTCTAATGTCATCTCTACATCTTGTATGTGATCTACCTATATTTCTAATTGCTTCCATTCTGGGTCGCCATTCAAAGATTACCTTTGTTCAATTTTCCATTACCCATCCTTGTAACATGACCTGCCCAATTCCATTTGAGGCTAGCGATCTTCTCAACTGCATCCGTAACTTTTGTTCTCGATTTTACGTCGTTATTAGGTACTCTATTGATTTTCGTTACCGATTTTAATGGTAAGTCTCAAGGTTTCTGTCCCGTAAGTTATTCGTGAAGCTTACCAAAAGAGGTCCATGCTAAGCATATCCTTCTGCTTAATTCGCAGGGTTGATTGTCAAGGCAATTTATTTTTAATCTAGCGCTTTGGGACGCTTTCGTTAGTCTTCGAAGCATTTCCTTCGCTTCGACTATGCAGTTAGAAATAAGCACTACGTCATATGTAAAACGCAAATGATTTAGCTATTCCGATGTTATCAAACTCAGTTCTTTTGAATACAATTTCGAGTACTGCCGTAAACAATTTCGAAGAAATAGTATTTCCTTGTCGCACTTCTTGTTCCATTTTGAATTTACTTGTTTTGTTATGAAGCCTCACACGTGCCGCTGTAGTTTCATGTACGATTTTTTAATAACATTGTATATCGATAGTCTATACGGCATTCGCTGAAGACAGCTTTTTCATAGTCAACAAATATCATTACTAAATGTTTAAATATCAAGATTGCAAGTTATTCTTAGATTAAAGTGGAAATATTCAGTATTAACGTCGAAACATTGAGCTTAAAACAGAAGCTTCAAAATTAGGGTGCAATTTTGAAAGCAAAGTTGATATTTTGCATACACAGACAAAAAATTCAAGATTAATGTCAAAGTTTCAGGATTAAAGTCGAGATGTTGAGACACAAAACAGAAGCTTCAAGATTATGCAAAATGTTCAAAGTAAAGTTGACATTTTGAGATCATACAAACAAAAAGTTCCAGATCAAAGTGGAAACGTTGAGATTCAAGACAAATATTTCAAGATTTAGGTCAAAACTTAAGATAAAACTCGATACTTTCACATGGAAAAGATACATTTCAAGATTGCAAGTTTTTTTGAGATTAAAGTGGAAATAGTCAGTATTAAAGTCGAAACATTGAGCTTAAAAACAGAAGCTTCGAGATTAGGGTAGAACTTTGAAAGCAAAGTTGACATTTTGAGTTCACATAGACAAAAATTCAAGATTAATGCCAACATTTCAGGATTAAAGTCGAAATGTTGAGACTCAAAACAAAAGCTTCAAGATTTAGGTTAAAACTCAAGATAAAACTCAACTCTTTCATATGGAATAGATACATTACAAGATTGCATGTTATTTTGAGATTAAAGTGAAAATATTGAGTATTAAAAACAGAAGCTTTTAAGTTTTTGTGGAACTTTGAGAGTAAAGCTGACATTTTGAGATCATATAGACAACAAATTAAAGATAAAGTGGACATTTAAGGATAAAAGTTAAAACACTGATATTTTAAACACATATTTCAAGATTGAACCATATACTATGACACTCAAATCGATACTTTTAGATTAAACTTGACACTTTCAGCATAAAACATTTCAGAAGTCAAAATGTTGATTTTACAAACAGAATCTTCAAGATTATGGGGCATTTTCAAAGTAAATTTGATATTTTAAGATCATATAGACAAAACATTCAAGATCAAAGTTAGACATTCAAAACAAATATATCAAGATTTAAGTTGAAAATTCGAAGAAAACTCAATACTCAGAAAGAAAAATTATGAGGTTGAAAAGTGTAAATTTAGATTATAGGTGAAATAGTCAAACTTTGAGAGTATAAATATAAACTTCAAGATTAATGTGGAATTTTGAGAATAAAAATTTAACTTAAGTGTTAATCGCATTGTCAGTATCTTCGTACACAGTTTATATACATGTGAAAGGAGACTAATAGACCAGTAGCAACGGAGGTCTGCTGAGTTTTCTTTAAAAAAAATGTCATGGCAGCGTTGGCCCATTTTGATGATATTTTTGCCTCTTGAATACACCAGTTATAGTACATAAGTTTAAGTATTTTTAAAAGCTGTGCTCCACCTGTTTTTATACTTTCAATAATAACTTTTTTGTTTCTTTTAGAGTATCTTTAATTTCCCCAAATGTGATCTTGAGTATGTTATCAGAGCCTTGATTTATACCTTTAGGAATTTGAGCTTTGGTATTACCAATACTTGATCTTTTATAGAGATTGCTATAGAGGGGTTTTAAAAATCCTACACTCCCGGGCTACCATACTAACATTTGTGTTAGCCATTAAGTCCCAGTAAGGACCCCCTCTCACTTGAGAGGGCTCATGGAACCACAATTGTGTGGAATTAAACAGGCCACTGGCTTAATGTAAGAGGAAGAAGAAGCTTTATTAGCATCTTTTCTCATTTGTTTTTATCCATTATTTTACCAGACTATTTGTTCTGTCCATACTTAATATAGTACATTCCAAAAAAATGTATTATTTCTGTTAAAAACACCTTAACTAAACTTTATTTGATCTGGCTTGTCACCTCTTATACATATAATTTTTTTAAATGTTTTTGTGGAGCTTGATTCGTTATTTACTTTTTATCAATATTTCTGTTGATTGGTTTTTAATTTCAATTTAAGTGCTTTACGTTGTGCTGCTCTAATTTATTTTTACTTCACAGTCTCCGTAACGTATTTTTTTTAGTTTTCATTGTATGTAGGATCGTCCATGTCTTCTCTCTGCTCTTAATATCGTATTTGAATCGAAAAATTTATTTCTCTTATCGGAGATATTCTGAATAGCATTCATTTAGTCTCATTTCTTATTATATCTTATAATATCTATATCATCTAGGAGACATTTCAAATTTTGAGTGGATGTGTGGGTTTTCACTTGGGTATACTGACCACCCCCGTTCGTTAGTGCAGAGAAGTCGACTGCTTCATAACATTTATTTCGTATTATTTTTCCCGCCCACACGACTATTCATGCTACTACTTGTGGTGTATTGATGTCAGGCTGTAATTGAAATTACCTAAGTGCATTAATGGTACCTGCTTAAGCCTTGCTGACTTGAGGGAGTTGGTTTTAAGTTCGTACCAGAAATACAGTTAAGAACCAATTAACTGTTTAAACGTTTACGCGTGCTTTTTTACTTCTTTGTCCAACTCGATAATATAACCGCATATACAGGATGTTTGGTAATCAGCGTGCAATATATGGGGATGTTATACAAGAAATCATTTTGAGACGAGTTTGTTAATAAGCAGGTGTCTGATTCTTATCTATGTCAGAAATACAGAACCTAAGAACAATTTTATTTATAACAGGACTAGTTTTTGAGCCTACCACATTTAGGTTGCCTCCAACTAATTAAGATTATTAGTGCATTTGCAAATTGAATTGAAAATAGAAAAATTACAGAAGAAAATATGTTAAAGTGTTTAATAAAGAAAGCATACCGCGTCTTCAAAGTTATGTAGTAAATAAGCAAAAATCTTAATGCTTCTAATAATATTGCAACAGTAAAGGGCACACCCAGTAATGCGAATTACATTAATTTGCAAAGGTGGGATTCGAATCTGCGCTCTTAGGTGGAATCCGATTGTTAGTTACTCTGGTAGCCTAAGAATGCGCACTTAACATACTTGCGATATAGGGGACACGATGGCGACATAAGGAAGTATTACCGACCGCTGACAAACTGCGCTCGGTCTTGATGATGAAAAGGTGACAAAAGCAGATACGCAGACAGGCAGGCAGAACACACATTTAAACATAAGTGTAATAAACCTGAAAATTTGGGAAGCCAAACAATGTGATATATATCTTGTACTATGATGTGGTTTCTTATGGAAACTTTTTCAGTCCACTTAATAATTTTTCCCCTTTGTTCCATACATTCTTTCTATGTTTTTTATAAAACTTAAACAATTTGGTCGTATCTGTGGATAGATGCTGTTTCTATTGCCTTGATAGATGTTCCGTCTGATTATGCTTTTCGTTCTTCGGAAACTAAAGTATCTTTCTAATTGAAACTGTTGTTTGAGATATTTTCTGTAAGCTGATCATATACTGAGGCAAAAGTATTTCTCATCTAATATCATCTAATATCATATTACATCATTCAAGAACTATGAAACAATCAAATCCAAATAGATAAACTATAGACGTTTTCATCTAAGACCAAGAGACGTGGACAGGGGGCTTAAAAAAGGGCATCGTACGTTCTAAGCCGTTACCAACCCGCGACGTAATAGAAAGGGCATGGAGTATTTTAATTATTCTGGTATGTTATTCTCGCCCTTTACTTTTATATATCGATATCTTTGATATTGAACGGCATCTAAACGTATGCGATAAAATCAGTATTTAACGTGCTTTAACATGAGGTACTTTATTTGTACCAACCCTCGAAAGGTTCTACAATTGTCATGCCGCAGGTCGTAGCACGAAGCCCATTTTTACCACTATCATAAACCTGTATGGCCTGTAGAGCCAACCAGCTACCAGAGGTGCAGGCGTCACCAAAGCCTTAGAGTGCTCACTTAGTTTCAACTATCTAGAACGCATAAGGTCAGGGAGGAATTTTGATTTCTTGACGATTTGTGTTTAACCAAGTAACCTTCGTTGCTTATCGATTTTGATAATTTTGTTTAGTTTTATGAATTTATATAACGCTGCCCAGTTTATTTAGCGCCTATGATATCTGGCGAAGACTTGCTTTGTGAAGAGATAATGTATGTAATTATAGAGGTGCTTCGTTATTGCAAGGCCTCTGCGATAAGCGACGTGTCCGTTGATTACGTGAGGACTTTTTAAGGTACCTGATGAGACCTCTATCAGTTAAGGTATTCTTCGCTTTTTGGTTTTAGGCGTATAATTATTCAATTTCCGTTTTGCTTGTTTAATCTGCATACCATTTTTTGTACGAATTTGTTTCAGTAACTTATATTTTTATAAGTTAACTTCTAATTTTTTACGTATTTAATATGTATGTATTAATAATTATTTTATGGGTTCTTGTTGAATTTAACTAATCCCGTGTAATTTTTATATATTAGCAATTTAAATTATTGGTTGTTTGAATATAATGAGTCCTGTGTCATTTTCGCATGTTAATAAGTTAATTTGCTGTAGTTTTATATATTAGTAAATTTTCTTCTGGGTGACTTTGAATATAACTAACCTAGTGATATTTGTGTAATGTAAATTTTGATGTAACCTTTCATCTACGATTGTATTTGATTGTTCTTAATATGTAATTTGTGTTGAGCCATTGATATCCAATTTTTATAATTATATCTGCGCGAATTGGCAATTGCTACTTGAATATTATTTGCGGTATTTTGTCTTTATGGTCTACCGATATCTTTCGTTTTTTTCAAGATTAGATTTGCGCGAGAGGGCGGCACTCAACAGTAAGGTGAAGTTTGTGGACTGCTGGTTTGATTGAAGTTATCGTTATATCAGGACGGCAACTGGCGTCCATTTAGTTTCCGTTTAGCATCTATAAGAACCATTTCTTTAATCCGACTCACGACCACAAATCGCCGAAAATTTCGAGTCAGCCGCCTGGTTTGTGAGTTAATCCAAAAATTGTAAGGGTGGGACACTGTCCAGAAAAAAATTGATCTGCAAATCTTTAGAACCTTTATTGTGGACGTGTAAACAAAATAGCGAGAAGATGTGTAAGGAGAATAAGTTTGGACTTGGAAAAGCCATGTTGTACTAGGACAAAACCACGACATTTTTTGTCAATTTACTGTATTTTTCTGCAATGTTTTGTCTTAGTAGAGTTGGTAAATTAAGATAAAACTCACCAGTAATTTTGTTCGTTTTCTAAATAGTCAATAATAATTTTTACACCTTATTTAAAACCTTTTGTACTTTCCAAAATTTTTCGATGTGAAATATTTCACTAAATCGATTGTTGTTTGGTTTTCCGATCATAGTGTTTGAACATGGTATAAGTGAAATTAAGTAAAATCATACGGACACAAAAGTGCGTCAATTAGAGTATAAAACTAGATCACGTCATGTGCCAATTACAATATTTGTATACAAAACTCAGCTAGCATCGGCTTATGCTTTATGCATATTTAATACTATCACTAGGTTAGATTTACACACATTGGTGACCGGCGAAGTATTATTATGCGAACGTCATGTTTTTTGTGCCTATACCAATACTAGGTTTTGAGTTCAAAAAGCAGAAACATGGCGGCACACATGCAATTGTATATAAAAACTATATCTGTTTAATAACTTTTAATATACATCTAAACTCTGAGGTGTATTCGCTTGTGACCAACGCAGGCTAAGAATGTCTAAGGGGTAGTTAGGCCCTGGCTACTCCAGTCACATTTTATCAAAATCATTCCTCTCCTTTCATCAAGTGTAAACTCCCTTCAGTAAAACAACCTGGCTATATAACATTATACTATTTGTGTTTCGAAGTGCGTCCTGAATCGAAGGCTTGCATAAATTCAAGGTGCATCGCGGACATAGTGGTCAAGCAACTTTTCATTTGCTGTAACTAAACAGTTATAAAAGTAGTCACCATCTCTTGAAAATGCAAATAAACAATATGAAATACTTGTTCGTGTAGTATTGATAATGGTTTTCCTAAGCTTCTCCTCGCGTTTAACATCAATTTTACTTATTCCATTGAATGGGGTGGACAGTAATCTCATAAAGTCTTCTCCATTTATTTGTGGATCTTTTGACATTTCAAGCTTTTTGTATAAAAATACTTTATGACGAAATCATGCTCGTTACTTTCTATTTCCGTAACATTGATGAAGTTGCTTTCTAAAAGAATTCAACTTTTGTAAAAGTAGCATTCTCATTGAATTTTTTACATTTATTTGACAGATGGTTGTCACGATGTAACTAATGTTTATTTCTTTTATATCTGCTATTCAAGATCTATCAATAGTTCTTCGTACTTGGCTGCACGATAAAAAGAAACTTCTCCATATTTAATATTCTTTAAAGAGCAGTGAACTAAATTTTGCACACAGGCGACCAAGCAATTTGGCGCGCCCCTAAATGGGGTGCGATCGTAGACGCTTATTGCAAATTTTATATTTCAGTTTTATACATCTATATAAATGTCGTTCGGCGCTGAAACTAGGTTATATGTAAAGTTGAAATTGCCAGCATATTTCAGAGCGAGTGCAACTTAAAAGATTTCCGAAGGTTGAGGGTACTTCATTTTTTACACCAAGCCGCTCCATTAAACTACCAAGAGCGGCCCTCAACTTTCGCGGTGCCCAAGTTTCTTTATGACACCTTACAACTCGCCGGAATGAAAAAGGAACGTATCGTAATTGTAACACATAAATTACAAAGCAGATCTGTCAAAACTTTGATCATTACAAATCGCCCCTCTGAAATTGGTTAAAAGTTTCGTAAGACGATGTCATTTTTTAATTTATCGCCGGAATTTTTATTGGGAATTACCGAATATTCCGTCGACTGCCAACAAAGGTCCCGCGCGGAATTATTTATTGGCCTGAAATTACATCCGGGTATAATCTAATAAATTAAAATAATAAACGCTAAAACGCGTAAATTAGCGGCGAGTTCCGGTTACGTCAGGCTTCAGTTTTTCGCACTTTTGCTGCTTAACGAGATTCAATTTTCAGCGCAGAGATTTTCCCTGTAGGGCTGTAGCAAATTTCGATTTAAAATCGCAGATTTGTCAGCATTGATCGCTTTAAAACTCAATATTCCAGCCTAAATACCTTGATGTAAGCCAATGGAAATTCACCTACGTTTCCTAATTTACCCCTGAATTAATTTCTCCATTTAAACCGAATTAGAGACCTGCTGCGCGTTGTTCTAAGAGACAATGGTGGGGTAAATAGGTGGGTTTAAACACAAATACCGGTTAAGAAGTCAAATATCCACTGATTTCTAAGCTTCTTGGCTAAGAGCATTTGAATTTTCAGCGAGGAGTTGTCGGGCTCGTAAATTTCCGGGTACTTAAGAAAGTTCTCCTTTAATTGCAATATAGCGGGAATTTGTTCCAGGTCTGTAAAATTGTTTAATGTTACACTAATCGATTGAATTAGTTGCTGGATTAGGAATAACCAAACCCGCAAACTCATATGTGTAATTGGAACAAATTTTCTCTTTTACAAGCGTTTAATGGAGGTCTGTTAAATAGCTTAGTTTCTGCAAAGCAATGGTAGAGAGGAAAGGGAAGAACTGAAGTAGTTAAAGTTTTTATGTATCTTACACCGTTTTGGTAAAAAAATTATACTTGATAAAAGAACAGAAATATGTATTATATCTTACAAAAGATCGACTTCTTAAACGCATCGATTTATTAGAAACGCAAATAAACAAATATATTAGTTATTAAATCTTTATAAAAAGTTAACGGAATTTTCAGATGAACAAAAAACTAAAATCGTAAAGTAAACCTTCATACAACAACAGTAAACTGTACGCAACCACTGTAAAAACTTGTTATTTTCAACTACTAAAACGTTATAGCCTAATTTAAATCTACGCTTATATGTCGAAACCAAGCGATTCCGTTTAAATTTGTTATTTCGATTACATTTCTGTATGATTTTTGCTACTTTTAATGCGAAATGTAAATACAGCTTATAGCCTCATGTTGTTTTATTCATTTGTTCGCTTAACGGTTTTGTGATTTCAAAAATGAAATTTAATGTTCTTGTTTTGGTTCACCTTATTGCAAAACAAATATGTCGTTGACAGACCCTTTATTTCATGGCAGAAATTTACCATCGTGGTCAATACATAATTTCATCATTAACTGGTGAGTAGTCATTTCAAAAGGTGGGAAGCAAAATTATTGTAATTTGTAGTGACTTGGAATAAATTCGGCGAGGTCGAAACGAAACTCGTAATTGAAAGGGCACCAGCTAGCATAAAAAACTAGTGAGTAAAGTGATTCACGGGTTCCGTCGTACGATGAGGCTTCACCAAACAGACGCAATTATATATTGCGATGACCCTGGTTGTTATTTCCTTATTTTGGTACAAAATTTAAAATTGGGCAAATCACCACACAATTCTCATGTTAATTTATACTTTGCTTACTTTGCCTGACAGTAATTTAAGGCTAAAGGTTAAAATGAAATGTATTAGTTATTGTTCAAATAAATGGCTAAATGCCCCCTTTTTATATTTTATTGAATTGCAATATTTTATACTAGCTCACGGCAAAACAGAAGAACTCTTTTCACAGGTGAGTTCAGAATTTGACTATATTAAAAATGCATCCTGAATTTTAGGCTATTTGCCCAAAGTAGCTCATATGCTCACTTCCAGTAGATAATATTTGTAACCTCAATCTGACAGATGAAACACATAAAGCTGTTTGTGCAATATAGCGATTATTTGAACGTTTTAATTGTGAAAATAAGCGAGGAAGCGTCAGGTAAATAATTTAAAATTTCTGCTTAGCAAAAAAAACTCCACTTTATTGTTATAGATGACGTAGACCTACGCTAACTTTCATTTGTTTATGCTGTCTGGGGAAATTTCAGCCAAAACTCAGATTCTGATGACACCGTCCAACTTGTGAAGCCCACGGAGTATTTGGACTCTTGCAAAAGCGCTAGGCCTCTTCAGCAAGGTTAATTCTTGTATTTAAATAACTTTCCCGAACGCCTACAATCGAATTTCTCAGCCCGTAGACGCTTCCCTGGCCGCAAATGTTGATTGGGATGCTCTCGCAGACCCCATTGACCTGTTGCAGTGCAGACCTCTGGCTTCTGTTGGTTAGATAGGCCGGAATTAAACTTTGGAATTTTCAAGAGCTCGGCTGCCGATGTTCCCTCGGAGGCACTTTAGGAAAATGTAAATTTATCGTTGTAGATCTGGCTACAAACACTCCCACAGGTGGCTGGACACTTTGACAATAAAACTCGGTACTTTTTATACTGGTAAAACACTTTTATTATCGTAAAAACATTAATTAAAATGGAGCACAAATTTGCACAAGCTTCAAATAATTTAATTCAATTGTTCCCCCTTTTTTAACAACAAAAAAAGCATCACGTTGCTATGTTATCATGATTTTCTACTATTAATTAGAAATAAATTTTGATAACAAATAACTATGAACGGAGTAAAGTTTGACTACGTAAATCTTAAATTAACATTTTCTTAAATCTAAATATTGTCTTTTGCACTAGTAGTGTTTCTCTGCGTTACACACACAAAAGTTTTTTTACAATCACTGCTCTGCTTTTTGCACTTTGTTTTTTTTTATTAAAGCACTGGTATTTGAGTTCACCATTTTTACATGTCACTTGCTTTTCTTCTCTTCCGCCTAATTCTGGATTGCTCTTTGCAATTTTCTATTCCCTTATCTTGCTTTCATCTGCCTCTCAGATTGCTCGCCTTTTCACTAGCCTTTGCTTTTATTAATAACTGCGCTCATTTAGTATGCACATAACAAACCTTTTGTGTCAATTACTTTCGTTTGGTCTGGCTTTAAATATGCCCAAACCTATCATTTTGATTGTATTATTTTACTGAAACTTCAAATTCAAACCCTCTGAGAGATGCTTTGCTTTTGCGTGCCTTTATCCGACTAATTACTGCTTCTCGCATCTCATTTACATTCACAATACATTTAACACGTTTATTATTGTTTAAAATTGCAATTATATAAAATATCCCAACTCTGTACTTTATTGACTTGGTTAAATACTCTGCACTGCAAACAGAGGCAAATTGTGGGTTTAAAACCATTTCAATATATGGTTTCATACAAAGCACACTTTTTGCTCAATCGCCTGACAGTGCTAAGTGAATACGCTCAAAGGAGGATGGAGAACATTGGGGTTACTTGAAATAGGTCTAAAATTGGTTTTACTTTCATATACAGGGTGATCCAAAAATATTGTCATTAAATTTAAGGGTATTTAGAGAACATTCAACAGAAAAACTTTGCATAGTAAAGTAAACGTTAAAAATTAAAACATTTAATGCCTTAAACTGATTAAGTTTAGATAAAATGCATAGCAAAAAGCAGTTGTTTAAGTATTTTAATTGCATTTTGTGCAGTAGGTTAATGTACTCTCATTTAGCCAGTGGTTCTTAAAATTTACACCAGACCCGAATGTATTTTTTACGTAAGCTATTCATTTTTAGTGCAATGTACTACTGAGGTCAGTATACTCCTATTCAATTTAATGATCATACTTATGAATCATCCTGCATTATGAAATCCTGATTTAATCAGACAGGTGCAGCAATTCACAAAATCATAAAAACCAAATCTACACCAGATTACCGCATATTTTTCAGGATAAATCCATTTACTAAACGTTACCAAAGAGAGCCCTCAAATGTATCTTACATCATCGAAAGTAAAGTCAAGACCCAAACATTTCCAGAAATGGGAACGGAAAATAGCTCTATTTCAATGCGGAACAGTTTAAAAAGACAATTCAATTGGGAATCCAGAAATCACTACTATACAGGGTGCCCGAATTTCGTAGGGACAACATGGGTAACTTTTGTATTTGAAGAGATAGAGAGATGGTTAAATTAGCAAAAAGGTGCAGGTTTGAGAGCTCATTAAGAATCCATCTTCAAATTTTACTTGTCATGGCCCACTTGTCTAAAATTAAAAAAAAAAAACAAAATCTCCTAATTTCTTTTATATGCCGTAACTTTTTTGTTACTTAAGATATTAAGATGCGATTTGAACTAATTTGCATGGTAATTTAAATACATTTATTGGCACTTAATAAAACCAATTTTATTTCTGCAAATTTTTAGTAATCTAACCTAACCTCAAAATTTTAAATTGGTACCGTGCAATTTTTTTGGCCCTTTTAAGAGAGGATATTTTTTTGAACGCAATGATGTATTACATAATGGAAACTTTTTCAAAATTTTGAAAAACTGAGCTTATTCTTTTTACAGGCAGAAATCACTAGTGCCATGATCACAATAATTTTGTTTTTTATTTATTACGTTATCTGTGAAATTATGTTTGAAACAAAAAGCACGCTTATCATCATATGTGCCTTCCAGTAGTGTCAGTGTGTTCCGTATGTTTGACGTGTAAGTTCTACGTTCTTGTAGCACTTGATATACGCACAAAATACATCATACTTCAAAATTTTCCATTATAAGTTGAAGTAATAACACTCACACTACTGACAGGCACGTATGATGATAAGCCTGCTTTTTGTTTCGAAACATAATTTCACAGATAACGTGATAAACAAAAAACAAAGTTATTGTGATCATGTCACTAGTGATTTCTGCATGTAAAAAGAATAAGCTCAGTTTTTCAAATTTTGAAAAAGTTTCTATATCATGTAATACATCATTGCATTCAGAAAAAAATCCTCTCTTAAAAGGGCCAAATAAATTGCATGGTACCAATTTAAAATTTTGAGGTTAGGTTAGATTACTAAAAATGTACACAAATAAAATTGGTTTTATTAAATTCCAATAAAAGTATTTAAATTACCATGCAAATTAGTTCAAATCGCATCTTAATATCTTAAGTAACAAAAAAGTTACGGCATATAAAAGAAATTAGGAGATTTTGTTTTTTTTTAAATTTTAGACAAGTGGGCCATGACGTGTAAAATTTGAAGATGGATTCTTAATAAGCTCTCAAACCTGCATCTTTTTGCTAATTTAACCATCTCTCTATCTCTTCAAATACAAAAGTTACCCATGTTGTCCCTACGAAATCCGGGCACCCTGTATAGGTAACCTGATATATACAATGACGAGAAGAAGTAAATTCTTTTGTTCCCAATTTGTTTAGTTTAGTTTAGTTCGCGAATGTAAAAAATACTAATCTTGTTTCTTTGTCAGATGGTTGTGACATACCTACACAGTATGTCCTAGCAGTAATTTTGAATATTGTATATTTACTTGCAAATTTCAGTAAATATCTCTAGAATAGTTTCTCCTCTAAATTTTGTAACATTTTTTTTCAGAAAATCTAGTAGAAGCGCTGTTCTGTTAACGTTTTGATAACTCGTGTAGAAATTTGGTACTATCAGTAATTTTTGAAATGTCTTTTGCATCCTACAGGTCTGAAAACTGGTCCACAAATTTACATCCCCCAATTATTATAGTATACTATCTTTATTGGTTATAGTAGTCGCTGATAGTTAACCATTTACTGGAAACAATAACTTTCATTAACATCGTACATTTTCATGAAACGTTTTGGACTTTCCCATTTGCAGAAGATTCCAATGTGGATAAATTCTTTATATTCTTCCAAGTTTAAAAGGTGTACAACATATTCATCATGGCGAAAGCATAAAATGGGGCTTTCCATAGCCCCTTTGTTGGGGTGTTAAATTATGATGAGACCTCTCGTATAATGGAAATTTCTCACGAATGCTGCGAGGAAGCACCTGGTTGCTGGCTATGTCGCCTCTTTGGCGAAGGACTTTCTCTGTGTGCGATTAGCAAATTCTACTTACTGTGCGGCTTCAGCCGCCTTTTATTTCATTTGGTGTATGACGATTTTATAACGTGAGCCGAAGGCAGACGTGTGCCTCAAGGATTATCACAACCGCGACTAAATTCAGCTTATCCGAGACCGCCGTTGATCCATATCGACCAAATCGAGAGATCCACGCATTGAACATGGCCGTACTAGCACTTTTGTTAAGTTAAATTACAATAATTAAACTTAATTAACAATGAAAAAGCATGCAAACACAAATTGCTATTATGTAAATATTATAATAAACAGTTCAGGCAACGGTGGCCAGATACCCATTTCACACAGTACAAGTATGTATAATCCGTTCACGATCTTTTTGGGTCAGGTGAGGCTATGACCATCTAGTAATTTTGTTGGCAGTACCTATGTGGCAACTAAACTCCCTAATGGAAATTGACATTTTTTGTGTTAGGTTAGGTTGTTTTCAGTTTAAGGTTATATTTTTTAAATAGGTACATTGTTGCCGGATCTCTGTTTAAATTAAGGATGAAAAATTGAAATCATTTGAAAATTGACGACAGAAACGAAAATGAGAACGAATGCATAAGGAAAGCATTCAATATTAATGTTTATTTCAATTTGGATAAGAATTGTATACATGCTATCAATATGCCACTTTATTTTACATGCTTGCTTGCTTGCTGGTGTGGAGGGTTAAAGACGCCACAAGTTGATGCCAAATAAATTTAGTACAGCAATTGAGCAATATTGGTCTTATAAAAATTAACATGTGAAAATTTTAAATATCTTGTGAAATGGATGGCTTGCTGATTTTACTTCATGTTGATTTTCACATCTGCCACATAACATAATAATAATAATAATAATAATTTATTTCTGAAGAGTATACATATGTAGAATACACAATAATCTAAGTTGACTAGAACTTTCAGAAATAAATGATGAAAGGACTTAGCCCACAGAAGTAAAACTTGTGCGTGGGCGATTGAAATATATGAAAACGTAGTGAAGTACATTTCTCAACACTTTGCAATTCGCTAAGACAGTAATAAATTGTTTTGATCAAGCATTTTTTATGTCTATTAATTTATGAATACTATATCTAGGGGTATTCTGGAGCCAAGATTTTATTTTTTTCTTAAAGTTGTAAATATTTTGACTTTTTTTAATATCTTTCGGTAGTGCCGAGTATATTCGAGGTGCAATATAGCTATAAGATCGTTGGCCAATAGTTTTATCTGCTTTTTCTACTGCAGTTTCAGTATGACATTTGTACCTGGTATGATAATCATGGGTTATATCTGTTAAATCGTCTTTAGTTTTATATTGCAAGCAAAGCATCCTATAACAAAATAGCTGTCTTGGGTCAAACAACTGGCTTTCTTTATATAATAAATCACTCGGGTATAGCCGGTCTTTGCCAAATATAATTTTGAGAAAACATTTTTGAATAATTTCTAGACCTTTTAGGTGATGCTTCAATATGCCACCCCAACCAACTATTCCATAGCACAAGTGACATTCAACTAACGAGTGATAAATAATTTTTAGGTGCTTCAGTTCCAGTACAGACCTCAGTTGTTTAAATTTGAATAGGACAGATTGAACGATTAAGTACGATGCGACGATACAAATAAACACAATTGGACTATAAACAAACAAAATTGCGTCACCTACCTTTAATCCTTCCCAGGTACAGGTACATAGGCTTGGAGGTACGGTGGTTTCGTAACGCTGAAGGGGGGATTCGAACACCCAGTACAAGATACACACGTATTTTACGACGAGAACAATGTATGTGCACAAATGGAATTAGCCGGCGACACAAGCACGAGATGTTCACTGTTCGAAGGGTGTGGACTAATTAGTTTGAGGAACGAAGGACATTTTTCGGGGTTGAACTGGAGGGTTCTAAGATTTTAGGATTTCTAGGAAATTGGAACACATGTTAGAATATTGGAGTGGCGCAACTAGTAGGATACAGTCCAACTCAAAATAAATTTAAACTACAACGCGAATCCTAAACTTTAAATAATACACGCTACACACAAACAAAAAATATTAATTAAAACTACAACTAACATAACCGCCCACCAAAATACAATGTATTTTCATATCAATTATTGTGGGGATGGTAGGGGGCAAATTTTTACCACAGGGCGTTGCAGTAACCCCAATTTAGTCTTAACGGTAACAACACGACAAACACCATCAGGACCAGGATGGAGCTTTTCCACCCGAGCAAGGTTCCATTTTAAAGGGGGAGCTGCATCGTCAACTACCAGAACGACCATGCCAGGGGCGATAGGGGGCGATAACTTATTCCACTTGTGCCTCTGCTGAAGTGTATGGAGATATTCCCTATGCCATCGCTTCCAAAAATCTTGATGGAACCTTTGTAACAGTTGCCAACGAGTCAAGCGATTAATTTTCTCGTGGGTTAGATCGGTATCTGCTATTGCAGTTAGAGGTTCCAACGTCAAAAAATGGCCTGGAGTCAGAGCTGAGCAATCGTTGGGGTCGGAGCTCATCTCACACAAAGGACGAGAATTCAATACGGCCTCTATTTGAACTAAAATAGTATAGAATTCTTCGTAAGATAACCTTTGATCGCCTACAACTCGCGAAAGGTGTGACTTAACCGATTTAATACCCGCTTCCCAGATACCCCCAAAATGGGGAGCTGACGGGGGATTAAAATGCCACACAATGTGTTCAGACTCTGCTGCCTGTTGCATTAAGAGTTGTAGCTGCCGTTGGGCTCCTACGAAATTGGTTCCACAATCGCTGTAAATATGGGAACATCGACCACGACGAGACACAAAGCGGCGAAGGGCTGCTAGAAAAGCCTCTGTAGAGAGATCCGATGCAAGCTCTAAATGAACTGCTTTGGTTGCCAAGCAAACGAAAAGACAGAGATATGCCTTCATGGGTTTAGCTCCGCGAGTTTTGGACATTGTGATAATGAAGGGCCCCCCGTAATCAACGCCAACGGATGAGAAGGGCTTCACTTGATTGACTCGGACGGGAGGGAGATTGGCCATGAACGGTTCAAGTCGAGGAGGCTTAGTCCGAAAACAAGGGTGGCAATTTGACAAGCAACGACGAATTGCTCTTTTGGCTGATAATATCCAAAAATTTTGCAGCAACAAAAAGTGTAGTGTCTTTAATCCAGGATGCAAATTTTGTCGGTGTGCATCTTCGATTAGAAGATGAGTTAATCGATGATTGCTTGGCAATAAGACGGGATGTTTTTTATCATATGATAATGCGGAGTAAGACAGACGGCCGCCCACCCTGAGCAAACCGGCTTCATCCAGAAATGGATTTAATTTTCGAATTTGCTTCGAACACGGGTGCTTAGAGCGCAACGCATTAATGTCATCCACAAACACTAACTGTTGAACACGTTGTACTAAGACCAAAAGAGCGCGATGTAGTTCGCAAGCAACTAGAGCACCACTGCGTTTCTCATTAGGATGTTTCGCATTATGAAGAAATCGTAAACAATATGCCACAATCCGCTGGACTTTTGGTAACGAAGAAAATCGAACTAAAAGGTGATCAAAGATATCTTGATGAACCATGGTAGCCAGCGTTAGCTTTCTTTCTTCTAGGGATATCGATGGTGTATTTTCTACCTTTGACGGATGCCAGTCGGATTTTGACCAAGAATCTTCGGCTGAAGATAGCCACGAAGGCCCACTCCACCATAACGAATGGTCAACGAGTTCGAAAGGTAGCAGGCCACGAGAAGCACAATCCGCAGGATTATCGAGTGATCTAACATGATGCCACGAGCGAGCAGGGATCCTTTCTTGAATGTGAGAGACCCGATTGCTTACAAAGGTTTTCCATCGATGAGGAGATGAATTCAACCATGACAAAACAATAGTGGAGTCAGACCACGCGAATATTTGATTAAACTGTATGTCATTGGAGTAAGTGTGGAGAACAAACGACATCAAGTTAGATAATAAGTAGGCTGCACTTAATTCCAACCGAGGGAGAGAAATTCGTTTGAGTGGTGCCACCTTAGATTTGGCGCACACCAACGAAACAGTTATCGAATCTTCAGAAACGATGCGAACATAGACAACCGCAGAATAACCCAGTTCAGAAGCATCGCAAAATCCGTGAATCTGAAGAGCTGTCGCAGAAGTTTGGTGAATAAGGCGAGGTATCTGTAGAGAAGATATCTTTGGCAGCTGAGTTTGATACTGCCCCCAACGCTCAGTCACGTCCAGAGGAGGAGTTTCATCCCAATCAAGCCCGATGCACCAAAGATGCTGAATAAGATGCTTCGCGAAAAAGGTGAGAGGAGAAAGGAATCCAAGAGGGTCAAAGGTCCTTGCAAGTTCGGAAAGTATTACACGCTTTGTGCAACTCTTTGATAAACTAGTATTCAATCTGAATGAGAAATGATCTGACTTGGGAGACCATTGCAATCCCAGAATTTTCACCGAGATATCGGATTCAGAATCGAAAGAAAGGGGGTTTTGACAATAGTCCCCGGGCAGGGAGGCAAGTAATGCGGGGTGATTACTAGCCCATTTTCGAAGATCAAATCCGCCCTTTTGCAGAATGCCAGTAAGCTGTCTTTGTAATTCGAGAGCCGAATCGATGGAATTCGCGCCAGTGACTACGTCATCGACGTATATATCCGTTCTAAGAACCTTCGACGCAAGGGGGAAGACAGCTGCTTCATCGACAGCTAACTGATGAATTGTTCTAAGTGCCAGAAATGGAGCAGAAGAAACACCGTACGTAACTGTGTTTAAGCGATAATCTTGAACAGGTTCATCAGGGTTGAAACGCCAAACTATTCTTTGATAGTCAGAATGAGACGGATTTATTCTAATTTGTCTATACATTTGCTTAATGTCAGCTGTAAAAACTATAGAGTGAAGACGAAAACGAAGTAAAATGGTGACGATGTCGATTTGTAATTTGGGACCGACCAATAGATAATCATTAAGTGATAGCTGATTCACTGACCTTGTCGTCGCATCAAAGACGACACGGAGTGTTGTTGTGCTGCTATCTGGCTTGTAAACACAGTGGTGGGGAATGTAATACGAGGTTTTATTGAAACAAGGCTCGGTAATTACTTCCATGTGTCCGCTATCTAAATAATCCTTCATAAATTCTGAGTATAGTTTTTTGAGGCGAGGGTTCTGGACGAAACGACGTTCTAACGAATAAAATCTCCTCAGTGCTACTGAGCGAGTGTCAACAAAGATAGGTTCTGGGCCCCTAAAGGGCAACGAGACTGTATAACGACCTGACTCAGTTCTAAAATGTGAGTTTTTAAACAGATCTTCGCACAAGAGATCTTCGGGAGTTGAAGGTGGACACTTAGGCACTTCCTCAAGTTCCCAAAATTTTTTGAGTGTTGAATCTAGGGGAGAATCTAAAGACACTATAAACGACGAAACGATTGCAGGAGATTTATGAGCCACTGGACCCATCATGATCCACCCTAAAACAGTGTTGATTGCAGTGGGTTGAGTGGAATTGCCTACAATTTTTCCATTTTGAATTAAATCCGGGAAAACATCAGCTCCGAGTAAAACGTCAATTTTACCGGGAGTGAAGAATTGTGGATCCGCCAATTGGATGCTAGAAATGTAGTCCCAGTTTGATACATCGAGATGAGTATTTGGCATGGAAGCGCAAATATTTTCTAACACAACAAATTCCACAAGCGATGAAAAGTTACGAATTTGTGAACGAATTTCACATCTAAGAGTACCGCTTGATGCGGTGGACGAAATTTGGCCTAAACCTTGGATAGGGATTATAGATCTAGATCGAGGTAAACCTAACTTATTTACACACTTCGTTGTAATAAAACTAGCTTGGCTCGCACTGTCTAATAAAGCGCGAACCGTACGAGGATTGCCCCAAACATCAATAATATTTATTAATGCGGTGGACAGCAAAATTGTAGCACGTCCATCAACAGTGTTTGTAAGAACTGTTTGCGAACTGCATGCTTGAGGAATTGTTGTTTGATTAGCAGCAACAGTCGGTACTAGTGATTGAGCATTACTGGAAACAATAGATTGCTGCGCAATTGTTGGCGAAGTTAAATTTTCTGCGGTTCTAGAATTCGAGTTAAAATGCAACAGCGAATGATGGGCTGCTCGGCACGTACGACATATAAACGCTGACGTACAGTTCTTTTGAATATGCGAATGTGAAAGGCAATTTAAGCACAATTTTCGATCTTTTACAAACAAATAACGGTCATACGGAGATTTTTTCAAAAATTGGGGACATCGTGATAACGAGTGATCGGCATCACATAAAGTACACGTGTAATTTCCCTCGACCTTATTTACAACAAACGATGATTTAGGTTTTGCGAAATAAGGTTTTGCGGGTGCAGCTTTGGGAAATTTGGAAACTGCCAATTTAGAAAATGGGTAATCACTTCTAGATAATGCTTCACAAAGATTCGACACAAATGTTTTTAGGCTTTCGAACGACGGAAGCTCTACTGTACTGTGCTCCTTTTCAAACGACCTACGTGTTTCACCATCTAATTTTTCCAAAAGCAAATTAAACAAAATGAAATCCCATTGCTCAACAGGAAAATTTAATAACTTTAGGGCTGCGAGATTATCGATGAATATATCTAACAAGTTGCGCATGGAAACCGGCGATTCGCTGGATAATGGGGTGGCATTTTGAATTTCTTTCCAATAATAAGTTGCCAACGTTCGCGTTTTTTGATAACGTTCAAATAGCGCCTTATAAGCCTGAGGATAGTTGTCGTTAGTTACCGGTAAATTCGAAACAACGGACAAAGGAGTTTTGGAAAGCGACATGATTAAATATTGAAACTTTTGTATATTTGATAACGACTCATTGTTATGAACGAGTTGGTGAAATAAATCTCTAAATGTTCCCCACGCTCTAAAACTTCCGTCGAAATTCGGAATAGCAATTTTCGGCAAACGGACATTATTTTGCGAAGTTGATTTATTATTGTCACTTAATATCGGAGTTGCAGGAAATAACGTATCCATTGTGCAATTAATATTAAAAAATGCATCATCAGCTTGCTTGCGGATTATCTCTTCCGCACCCAAGTCGCATTCTTTTGACAA
This sequence comes from Agriotes lineatus, assembly GCA_940337035.1. Classification (NCBI taxonomy): domain Eukaryota; kingdom Metazoa; phylum Arthropoda; class Insecta; order Coleoptera; family Elateridae; genus Agriotes; species Agriotes lineatus. Next base: position 83,145 of record CALNHX010006634.1, read on the forward strand.
CTTTAAAATTTCGACGTGAACCGACATAAATTCATTTAAATAGGACTCCGTATATTTTGCACGCATCTTCAGCATTGGCCAAAAAGAGTTGTCATTTATTGCTTCTTGGGAAATTTCCTGTGCCTCGAGCAACCGATTTAGCGCGATGTTTCGTTGCGCTTTTAAATGCACTAATTTACTCATTTTGAAAAGTGGGACAAAGCAAGTGACAGGGCTTGACAAATAGCGGTCAACGCAGGTAGCGTTTGCAACCGAGGGTCGAAATGTCGCTGTGACTCAACGAAACTTTTACGATATACGTATGTATTTTGGTGGGTAAATCGATTACGAATTAATTTTGCGATACGAAACAATAATTTTGATTAATAATCCGGCTCGAAGGACCAAATAAATGAACGATTAAGTACGATGCGACGATACAAATAAACACAATTGGACTATAAACAAACAAAATTGCGTCACCTACCTTTAATCCTTCCCAGGTACAGGTACATAGGCTTGGAGGTACGGTGGTTTCGTAACGCTGAAGGGGGGATTCGAACACCCAGTACAAGATACACACGTATTTTACGACGAGAACAATGTATGTGCACAAATGGAATTAGCCGGCGACACAAGCACGAGATGTTCACTGTTCGAAGGGTGTGGACTAATTAGTTTGAGGAACGAAGGACATTTTTCGGGGTTGAACTGGAGGGTTCTAAGATTTTAGGATTTCTAGGAAATTGGAACACATGTTAGAATATTGGAGTGGCGCAACTAGTAGGATACAGTCCAACTCAAAATAAATTTAAACTACAACGCGAATCCTAAACTTTAAATAATACACGCTACACACAAACAAAAAATATTAATTAAAACTACAACTAACACAGATCTTAATTTTTTTATTATATTATTTACGTGGATATCCCATTTAAGATGTTGATCAATATAAATGCCTAAATATCTTATGTCTTTGGTTGCTTGTATGTTGTATGACTGATTATGATTATTAGTAATAATTAAATCTTCAAACGTCTGTATCTTATTTGCAGCACAAGTAAAATGTATATATTTAGTTTTTTTGAAATTTATTGATAGTAATTTTTGGTCAAACCACGTTTTAATGCTTGCTAAATCATTTTCTGCTTTTGCTTTAAGATCATTCCAACTATCTGCGGTATATAGTAGCACAGTGTCATCCGCAAAAGCCGACACTTGGGCTACTGTATTGTATGAGAATAAACTGTTAATATAAATACTAAAAAGAATGGGTCCCAGAACAGTACCTTGTGGAACACCACATTCGACTATAACCGGGTCACTTAGGTCATTTCCAATTTTGACATATTGAACTCTGTTGTTTAAATAATTTCTGATTAGATTTAAGGCTACACCGCGAAAACCAAGATCCTCAACCGTCTCTATTAGCTCTGCATGATTTACGGTATCAAAGGCTTTGGCCAAATCCATGAAAACACATAGTATCTGTTTATTTTTATCTAGATTTTTATAAATATTGTTTGTTAAATGAACAATTGCATTTTCAGTTGATATCCCCGATTTGAAACCAAATTGTTTATCCGACAACAAATTGTATTTGTTAAGGTACAGCATCATGCGGTTTTTGATTATTTTTTCTACCACTTTAGCTAGATTTGATATCAGGGATATCGGCCGGAAATTTGCCATGTCAAGTCTATCATCTTTTTTGAATAAAGGTTTTACTACGGCCTCTTTAAATGCAGATGGGAAATTTCCAGTTGCTAAAATTTTATTTATAATAAATGTGAGCGGGTTTTTTATATAGTCTAAGGCTATTTTAAGAGTTTCGGAAGCTATGTTGTCAATACCAGGCGATTTACCATTTTTTAATTCATTTATATATTTAGATACTTCATTTGGATCAGTCGGGAACAAGTATATTGAGTGATTATTTATATTTCTTTTGACTGTCCTGGAATTTGTATTAACTATAGATTTAGCCATTTTTGATCCGATTTCAACGAAAAATTTATTGAATTGATTTGCGATGTCTTTCTTATTTGTAATTATTTGATTATCTAATTTAATTTCAGTTATTTCTCTGTTATTATCATTTCGATTTGTAAATTCTTTAATTACGTTCCATAGGGCCTTACTTGAATTTTTATTTTCATTTATTTTATTTTTATAATAGTTATTTTTTGTTATTTTTATTAAGTTCGTTAAATTATTTTTATATTTTTTATATTTTTCAAAAAGTTGTGCGTTATCAGGCTGCCTTAGAGATTTTTTATATAATTCCGTTTTTGTCGCAACTGACTTTAAAAGACCCCGGGTTATCCAAGGATTTCGTTTGCGTTGTACTTTATTTATCCGTACCGTACTAGTTGCGTTGTCGATGGCATTCTTAATTATATTTATAAAGGAATTCGCAGCGAAATCAATGTCATCTGACCCGTATAGTTCATTCCACGTTTCCGTTTTTAAGTTATCTATTAATTTATTTTGATTCAGTTTTTTTAAAGTAAAGATTGCAGCTGAAGTCTGCCGTGGAACTGCCAGATTCAAATGTGCTATGACAGAATAATGGTCAGTAATCAGAGTTTTCATCACACACGAGTTACAAACGTCATACCGATTACTTTTAAAAAAAATATGGTCAACACATGTTTTTGAATTTTTATAAATTCTTGTATATGAATTAATTAATGGTTTAAATCCTTCTTCTGCCATAATGTTGAGATAATTTTGACAAACTTCAGAATTAGATTTAATGTCGAT